>BLKR01002173.1:0-185809 GCA_011170035.1 Teleogryllus occipitalis
TCGCCTCGTCGCTCGCCTCGTCCGTCGCCTCGTCCGTCGCCTCGTCCGTCGCCTCGTCCCTCGCCTCGTCCCTCCCGTCGTCCCACGCGTTCGCACTCCTCGTCCCTCGAACGCGTGCGAAGACTCGAAAGTTGGGCGGGTTGGGTCAACATGCAAGTAATCTGCACTCGCTAATACAGTCCCTCCGACCGGGGGATCCTACGTTCGAGACTCAACGTTGGTAAATTTTCGACACGAAATACAAAGCTGGGTCGAATTCAGATTTTTCTGGTAGAAAATTCTGGCAGTCGGCTGATCTGCTTGGGGTTTTCTGTGATTTATTAGGTGAATGCAGTAGCAGTACCCTAACAAACGGGCCACGGACCGTGTGCGATTATTTCTTTGTTTTCCTTGTTCTATCCTCAACCCTTACTAACACACACACATAAACAGACACACACTTAGAAGCACTACAATAACAGGCATGTTGGAAGGCCTGTCGGGAGCTTAGAGCTTGCTAGATTCAGGCGTTGATCGCTGCAACCCGCATTACACATAAATAACAGTCATTTAACTTTATTGCCTTCAATCACGGAGGAAGAAAAAAACAAAAGTTACTTATTTAGAAATGGCAATATTTGAAATAGTTATTTTTCTTTATTAATTGTTTATTGATTCGCTAGTTGAAAATCTGTAATGTTTTATTACGTCGCTGTGAAAACATTTAAAATTATCAAGTTTCCATACAATACAAATTTTCTCCAAATTAGTTTTAAAACAACATAGATATTTTTCATACATATTAAGCTACGTTGAAATAATGTGAAAATTGCATTATGAACTAGAACTGAATTCGCGAATGCTCATAAATTGCATTACTTCGGAAATTTTGTCCATTTCGACTATATTCTCCTTTGTGCAACCTGATGCGTTCTGCGTGCCCGTGATATGATGACGTTAGCGTTGGCAGAAATTTAAGTTAGTGCTTGATGTAAGCAATGTATATCCGAAAGTATTGTATTTTTATTCATATAAAAACTAAACGAGCAGAACTAGAAGGATGACTTTGCTAAGATTTTCCATGAATCATTACCTTGCGTCTATACGATTGCTTGAAAAAACATCCGAAATACTACTATTATCAGAAAACTAATAAGTCGAAAATGCCCATGACATATTTACCAAGCCGTCGATGTTGCTGCTTGTTCATCTGCTACACCTCTGCAGGATCATATTCCTCACCAGCGAAGCACTTCTGAAAACGCTGTGCCACACTTCATATTACACAAAAGTTGGTTTGACGACAACGAGTTCACAAATCATATCTTGTGCATACACATTGGAAGAATCAAGTGCGATTAAAGCACAACCGTCTCAATCACTTCTGCGAATCATACAAATCTTTTAACTTGAGTTTAAGTTCAGTTTCTAAGTTTCTTTAAAAAGTATCAGTGAGATTTTTTGAATATTTAAATGTCCACACAAATAATCACCACACCACAATTTCTTCACAACACCATAAAACACTGTTCGAATGTATTTTCAAATATATACGTCTTTCAAAAGTTTCGATATGAAATGCTGTATTAATATTAACACAAATTTTCAATTTATATTAAATTAGTTTTGGCTAGTGGTCTTCACATGTTGTGGGAGTCTTTACATGAGGTACAAAAGTCAAGCACCACACGTTTACGAAATCAACACATGACAGACCATCTTCATCGAAGGAATCAACGCCCCACGTAGAGGTTTTTCAGATATGTACACATTTTAAGTTTTCAAATGTTTACAACATAATTAACTATCCACACAAACGTTTATATAACAAACTAATAAGTTTCTGGGCACTATTGAAAAAAATGTTTTCCTGCACAAGATAGCACGTTTGACGCGAACACCTAAGTCACGACGATTGTCCTTGAAAAGTTTCCATTGCAGAACGTTGACAACCCGTGGTCAGTGTTGCGGGCGGAGAGGGATGAGAGGACGTAATTGGTTGCCTCCAGGGGGCGCGCAGAACGCTGCGCCGACGTACGAGGGAGCATTGAAGCACGGGACTGGTTGTTCTCAAGGAAGTACTTGTGAACTTGAAGTATACAGGAAGGAGACTCAACTCTGGTGGTGGGGGTATGTACCAAAGACGTGGGCAGCTACTTGAAAAAAAAGTGGACCTCTCTTGCTTCAGCGGCATCATGCGGCGAATTAAAGAACCACAAAAGAACCTTTCGAAGCAGCCAATGGCAGCGAAGCAAAGCGTCTCCGCGGGAAACATATTTATTTATTAATTTTTAAAGGTGCGCGCTCTTGATAATAATAATTAATAACATTATACTTCGTACCAGCGCCAACTGACCCAACCTGAACCAAACGCATTTTGTCGGTATTGGCCGAAAAAAAGCCCAGATAAGTTCCTTCTTTCACCGCGTGATGTCTCTGAAGAGAGAGGGTCTAGCTTTCTTATTTTTCAAGTATTTGCCGACGTTTTTTTTGCATACCCTCCACCCTGCCACCGGCGCCGGTGTTGAGTCTCCTTCCTGGATACTGCGTAGGTGTGAACAAAATCAAGTTCTCTTCTCCGGGTAAATGAACGCCTCCGTAATATATTCTCCGTGGTATCCGCGTCACAGTGGGCCAAGCGTGTCACTTTGTCACAGTGTGACAAATGACGGAAAGTAAAGGGCCGTGTTATAGGTTTTCAAATCTTTCACGTAGCATCCAATCCAAGTCACGCCAGGAGAAAGCATTTAATTCATTTGGGAGCATTGTTTCATATCTTAACATATTTATGAATTGTAATACAAATATTAAATAACTATTATATGAAAACGACCAAAAACACACTCACCTCACAGGAGCACTACGAGAGTATAACGAAACGTTTAGGATCTAAACGTCTTTCTGATAGTATGAATACGAGCAATGAATCTTCTTACAAAATTATTTACCGCAAATTTATCACACGTGTTTGTAATTGGGACACCGCTATTTCGATATTTGCTTACACCTCCTTGTCTATGGACAATATTTTCACTTCATAGCGCAGACAACAGTTCAAAAAAAATATTTGCGGATCTAAACCCTTTTCACTCTTTTTGTAATAATGTTATACCCACAAAAACAAATGAACGTTTAATAACAAATTGATCATTTTCAGACAAAGCGATTTGATAAATACCAGCACACAACTTATTTTCTTAACCGAATCCCAATATTTTAAAAGGTGTCACGCAGAAGGAACGTACTTCTTACTTCCCATAACGAAATAACTCTGCTCAACGATGTTTATTGCGCAATTAGACATATTTTAAATGCTTTCAGAAAATTTGTAGCACAAATAAATATCGACTCGAACGTTATTTAAAAAGAAAAAATATTCTCGATGCCGTCGCGAATAGCTCATAGCGTGCTTGCTTTCCATGACGCGACCCCGGGTTCGATTTCCAGAGGGTCAAAATTATAGTTTACGTTTTCCTTGCAATGTCCCAGCGTATGTTGCTGTCTGTCTGAGAAAACTCATTCTCAGGTTGAGAAGACCAGAATACGGCGTAGGGATGCCTACGCCGTATACAACACGTACCCTGCAACCCATGGCCCTAAGCCCTGACTTCGTGAGAGGTTGTTGCGCCGAAAGACAGAAATATTCTGGATAATATTTAAAAAATAATGCGCAATAAAAGCAGTACGACGTAATTAGACCGTAGCGAGTGTTGTCGGGAGGTTGTCAGTGCTTTCACGGCATTTCACATTATAATGTCCATCTCAACCTCTTTCGAACTACTTCCTTTCATAGAATATTCATCAACATACGGTTTAGTGTGACTGGTGTACATGAACAACATATTCTTATGCTATTGTTTTAAATATTATATTTATTTATTGCAATTGTGCCTGATGATGGAAAAAAATAATTTTCGACATGTTGGACTAAGTAATATGAAATAAATATTCATATAAAAATGTTCTGTCTTTAAAAATTAAAAGACCAAAAATATTATAGTATATGACAAAATAGTTTGTACGATGTGTGAAGCGAAATTATTTTAACGATTTTTCTCAGAAACAACCGACAGTTTGTATTTACCAAAAATGATGTAAAGTAGCTAATACGGAAAAATGTGTGGAAAATCCACCGTTGCGCGCGACGACAGTTAAGTCACCATTGACACCTAAGTACGAGTAGCATGGATTCGTCTACAATGCAATATTTGTTTCTTTCTACTCTTGCAGAACAGGTGAGAATTAATCTTTCTTTTCATACGACACGTTCGGCTTTGGTAATTTACCAGTGGTTATAACATCGCGCTACAAATCTCAAACCGTGGGTTCCCGATCACAACCGATAGATTTTCACTGTTCATCAAATCGACGACACCTATAATTTTTCCGGCTTGGTGGTACAAACTATGAACCATTGTGCGTAATGCATTTTCTGCACAATAGTACAAAATGTCTACGATTTATAGTTTTCGTTGTACCTCGTCGCACGGTTATCCAATCCATGTACAATATCTAAAAATCATTGAAAGTAGTTCTGATGGACACTGGTAGATGTCGTGGACATGAAGGATGACTGGGAAGCGCTTGAGAAGCGTTGTTTGCAAGCCGTGAACGCGTGAGTTGCTATCAGCTGTTTGGTGGTGCGACATCCCGGTAATAACTACTTACAATTTAATCCTGTTGCAAGTTGGAAACGATTTCAAGGTACGTATCTGTTGTTAAATATCTTCGTATTATAATAGTAAGAAGGTTAGAATAAATGTTAAAAATATGTATTGCAATATTTTTCGCGAGCTCATAAAATGTACCATCTTGGGTATTTGGTAATTACATCACGTGTTGAGCAATGTTCGCTGCAAAGCCACGTTATACAATCTGATAATATCTATACATTTAAAGTGCCAATCATAAGTTTTTATTAGTTTGAAATGAGTTATTTTTCAAGATTGGTCGACGTTTAGAGGAAAATGAAATTGTCTATGCTTTGGAAAGCATTCGTAGCGACGAGAGGACAACTGAGGAGAAACCTGATATATAACCAGGTATCTCTCACCAGCGGGGCTCTGCTCCAGCAGGGACAAGTTCTAAGTACCCGACCGGTCCGTTTCTTAGGGTACTGCTTCGATATTTGCCTGGTGGTGAAGAAACATCGAAAAACTATCGATCTGAGCAGCCGGCCTCTAGAATTCTTCTCCAGACAGCGATTGAATTCGACCTAGCTGGCAAGGTAGTGTTGAAAAATCTTGCCACTGTCGGAACTCGAACCTAGGATCTCCCAATACGAGGCACTGCCGTGACGTTCGTTGAGACATCTCTCCCTCTCTTGCAAAAGAGATTTCCCCGGAACGCGACTTGAACGTTAACAAAAATCTAAAATCCATTTCATCAGAGGCACTAATGCTGAGTGTCACTTAATATTACAGCGGACATAAACAATCATAAACAATAAATTGATTTTTTTCGTGTTTCCGGGCGCGTCAACTGCTTTGGTCATTAGTCCCGTTAGTGTAGTGCATGTTTTTTAATCGGGAGATGGCTGCGATATATCCCCGCTGGATGGCTAGATCCGGCGCCGACCTACCGTCCGCTAGTGGGGTTTCCCCCTAACCAGGACTCTCCCGTCAGGGCGCACCGCCCCAGCCGGGTGAAGCTCTAAGCTCCCGACCGGCCTCCCGGAATATGCAGTAGTGTAGTGCATGTTAGTGTAAGTGTGCGCGTGTGTGTGTGTGTGTGTGTGTGTGTGTGTGTAAGGGGAAGGATGGGACAAGGAGGAAGAAGGAAAGATCGCGCGGGGTCCGTGGCCCGTTTGTTAGGGTACTGCTCCGGCATTCGCCTGGTGTTGATCAGAGAAACCACGGAAAACTACCGATCAGAGCAGCCGGCCGCTAGAATTCTCCTCCAGACAGCGACTGAATTCGACTTAGCGGAAAAGTCGGAGTCGAAAATCCTGCCGCGACTTGAACCTAGTACCTCCCGATCAGAGGTGCTGCAGTGACTTCAGTTGATGCACTGAGCTACCGCTCCCGGTCAATCATAAACAAAGACATGCGCTATTTGATGAAAGGAAATTTCAAATTATTAAGTTTGAAGAATGAAGAAACTGCACCTTTCTCTAAAGTGAAAACCTGCCTTAGAATGTATCACCTTTAAAGTCCCCCGCTAACACACACACACACGCGCGCGCGCACGCCCGCACACTGCACACACACACACACACACACACACACACACACATACACATACACTCACGCACTCAGGAAGATTGAATGCATCATTGTAAAATTCACAAAAGATCCGTTGTAATACTCTCGCTTTTGCTTTACGATTAATTCTCAATAATAAATATACTATTAAGAAAATATACAGAATTTAAAAAAAATCGTTACTTACCAAGATTTGTCTTATCATTGTTAGACTTCCTCTCCCGCAAGCAAGACATCCTGAGATTCCAGTTGCCAGTAATTTTCGTATCCATAGTTTTGTATGAAATTTGGTGGAGGGAGTGGTTCGCGTATTGTTGGTTGGGGAGCGAAGGAATGTAAACCTCTGGTCTACAATGTAAAAGCCAATGTTCTTATTCGGTGTTGATACATGAAATACAGAAAACAAAAAAATAGTCTAGAAAAAGTACATTAATTATTAGTGTATACATTAATGTATTAAAATTAGCATTAATTATTTACAATACAAAATCCTCCTACACTAATGTTTGCCTACGATACTACTCTGATATTTGAATAACGCACCCGTAAAAAGATTGTTATGAATGTCGTTCTACACCACTTGCTTGAATGCGTATAGAATACTCAGTTTGAAAAGATCACCAGTGCTTGTTTTCTATCTTAACAAAAGCATTTAATATATTTAAAAATATACCTTTTTAAGATACTCCATATTGATGTTTACCAGACGTCATGAATGTTTATACTTTTTACTCAGATAATAGTTTAGTTCAATGATGAAAATACTTTGTTTCAAAAGTGATGAGGATAGGAAGAAAGAATGTTCGTGGTGAAAGTCATAACTATCTGATCTTCCTTAAGTCTGGTTTAACAGGATCGTATTTTATTTCTTAATCTGAAATAAAATAATTTTTATCGTTAGACTTGAACGAGACTAAATAAGTTTAATCCTCAAAAATATTTTTTATCTTGAAATATAATTTTCTTTAAAAATGTGAATAACTATTCACCAATTTATTAATGGATTCGAAGAGAACAATGGATTTGAAATTCCGTTCCGGCAGGGAAATGCTTACCTTCACCATGAAGTAATTTACAATGAAAGGATTACAATTTACAATGAAACACATGAAAATATCCACAGCTGCAAGATACATAGTAGCACACAAATCCGCAATATCTTTGAATGTTTATTCATGGATGATGGAAGCCGGAACAGGGTCAAAGCAACCACAGAAGATCTAAAAAATCTGCACTTGGTTTGATCATCACCCATCGCCCCATTACAAGATGTCCAAATCTTCTTGAAAACTGTAAATTACACAGAACGTTGAATTTTTTATTTCTTAAACACACACAAATTTTTAAATATGAAAATATTATGAATTAATGTGCGAAACACAATAATACTCATGTCTCATTTTTTTGGTGTCATCCACTCAGTGCAAGAAACAAGCAAAATACGAACTACTAGTGCTGATATCTCAGCAGCTAATATTAGGTTAGCTGTTATGTATTAATAAAGTCAAATTGGCCGAAAATCTTTACTTAATCTCTTATATTGATTACAAAATCAAACCGGAATCCTAAAAAAGTGACTTACGAATTCTCAAAATGCTATAGGCTTAAGATAGAATTTTTCAGTAGCAGCCCCACAGACATTTCATATTATTTTTTAAATGTCATGATAAAAGGCTAAGCAAAATCTATAACGCAAATTTTAAATCAATTTACAATACCTGATCTTAAAAGTTTAGAATATCTAGATCACATTCAGTAGCTGCAAACCTGCAAATATAAATACGTAAATTGTTCAAACTCACAGTACCGGTTATTAATTCATATCTTTATTAAATTATCCTAACAGATGCTTATAAATTAAATTGCATACCATAAGATACATCGTGGAAAAATCTTTTTTCTTGTTGTTTACAAACCGTAGGGTAGTGGCATGGATATTTTTACGCAGGCGTTGTGTGCTGCAACACGCTAAGCACCAGCTCTCACATGACGTTAACCTGAGGTATTAAATAATCCCGTGCATTACCATTGGGAGAAGGGGTTCCAGGCCAACAGAATTAATTTGATTTTATTAATGGTTTTGACAACACACGATATGAAATTGATTTAACCAATATTATGAGACATTATTTAATGTGGCAACGTGCGCATACAATAATGCTCTTGACGATAAATTTTCAATGTTGATTTCTTTGGGGATAGCGATTTTATTTTTAAAATTTTGAAATGCCCATGTTAACCAATATTTAATTTTAACAGTTTAAATTATAATTGTTCTTTCTTCACCTACACACCAAGACACATATATACCTTTCAATTTTCGCAGCTCGCATCCGGTAATTTGTTTATTTTGGGTGATTCTGATGCAGTATTTCATTCAGTGTTCCAGATGCATCATTCTGATGCAGTAAATCTTTGTGCAAGTTTTTGATATGTACCCGAATGTAAAATAAAACATGATAATTAGTAGAGTTCTCAAAATTTATATGCATTATGTTCAATTTTCTTGTACATTTCACGGAGAGCGAAAGCAAAAAAAACAGATACTATTATAATTTTTACTAAATTTCAAACAATCAGCCATTTTAAATTATCAATTTTTTCACATGTAGATTTAATTATACTAGAGCTTAATTTGACTGTCAAATAATTTAATGTATTGAAAATTGTTATTATATCTTAATTAAATAATATTAAAATTATATATGATTATGTAATACATGGAAGCAGCTGTGCCTGAAGATGAGGCGACACGGCGTCTCGAAACGTTGTACAATTAACAGGTTTTTAATAATAAAAAATAATTTATAAAAACTGAATGGCTTTAATTAAATTAATTTAATTAATTGCAGAGATTTTAACATTGATTTTCTGGTTGAATCTTGCGAAAAAGAATAGTTTCTTTCGCTGAATTTAAATCTATTTACCCTGAGTACTTCGCACAAATAAAAAAATGTTTTTAGCTTCTTATATATGTTTAATTTTCTTAGTCTCATTACACCTACGAATAGATTTAATAAATCTTATGGTTTTTTATAGATGATAAAGATGATTTTGAGAATATTTTCAAGCGTTTATATCCGATTCTGACCCTTATAATCAACAAAAAAGAGGGGGGAAATAGAAAAAAATTAGGTTTTCCCTTCGTATTTTTAAGAATATATCATGTTCTCAAACCGATCATAAGAAGTGTGTACCGCATCAGCGATATCCTTTCGGAATAAAAATTCGCGTCGCTAGAAAAACGAATACAAGCATCCCTGCAAGCAAGTCTGTTTGCAGTACCCTGACAAACAGACCACGGACTGCGCGCGATTTTTCCGTTCTCTTCCTTGTCCTATCCTGTCCCCTTACACACACTTACACTAACATGCACTACACTACCACACATGCCGGGAGACCGGTCGGGTCCCGGCCCAGATTGTCCCGTTACCCAGCAGATGGGAGATACCTGGTGGAGGAACCCCTCTATTCGACGGTTAGTTTTGCGCCAGATCTAGTGAGGTAAGATCACCGCCACCTCCCAATAAAACATGCACTACACTTACGAGACTAATTGCCTCGTTAGTTGACGCGCCCGGAATCACTAACCATCAATAAATCGAATAAAGAGAGTTGAGTCCGATTCTAGGTTTGGGTGACTAGTGTTTTGAATAGTATATATTATTTCCTTGGTAGTAGCCGGGAGCGGTAGCTCAGCGAATCAACTGATGTCACTACAGCGCCTTTGACCGGGAGGTCCGAGGTTCGAGTTGTGACGGCGGCAGGATTTTCGACACTAGCTTTTCAGCTAGGTCGAATTCAGTTGATGGATGGAGGCGAATTCTAGCGGCCAGATGCTCTGATCGGTAGTTTTCCTTGAGTTCTCCGATCAACACCAGGCGAATGCCGGAGCAGTACCCTACCAAACGGGCCACGGACCGCTCGCGACCTGTCCTTCCTCTTCCTTGTCCTATCGTCTCCGCTTACACACACACACACTTACACTAACATGCAGTACGGTACCACATATTCCGAGAGACCGGTCGGGAGTTTAGAACCTGTCCCAGCTGGAGCGGTGCCCCGCTGTTGGAGAGTCCTGGTTACGGGGAAAACCCGCTAGCCGACGGTAGGTCGGCGCCGGATCTCGCCATCCAGCGGGGGAAGATCACCGCCATGTCCGGAGAAAAAACATGCACTACACTAAGGGGACTAATGACCAAAGCAGTTGACGCGCCCGGAAGCACGAAAAAATCAATCAATCAATCAATCAATCCTTGGATGTATCACAGTAACAGTACCAACAAATGATTGACGTCTTAAGATTATACCAATTTCTCTTTCACTCAACTAATCTTTCTTCTCTTTTCGCCCTGACTCCCCGATCAATTATGTCGACTACGAATGCACTCGTGCGCATTCTACTTTTTTACAGCCAAGTAATCCGATAAAAAAACAACTCTTTAAACAAATGTGGTTCTAGAATTTTATAATACAAACAATAATGATGTTACTGCGCATCATGCAATTCAATAATAATATACAATGGATTGACATTACAGATTTATTAATCGCATATTCAATTCCCCCCTTCGTTGCTTTTCTGTACCTTTGCGAGCACACCATTGGCACATGCAATATATATAGTCACGCATAACGCCCACAGTGTGCAAGCAAAAATACAATTGATATTGCTGTTAAAGAGTGATGCTAAACCTGCTGGTTTCGCACTATTTGTATCTTTTGCGATTTTTGCCATTTCAGAGTTGCAAATGAAACCGGTGCCATTTTTAAGCTTCATGTGAAGGGAGAATCCTTTGCTCAACATGAGGGCAACATTTTAATAAAAAAATTGGAGTACTTTCTCAGATTTCCTTATAAATTGTATTAACTTCATAAAATATACGCAAAAATTACGCCACCCGGGCCAGCACCAGTAAAGATAGTGTAAGGCACCCTCATTAATCACTGTTTCTGTCCATTCAATTTTCAACGTCCTTGTGCATTTCAAACCCTCAATCTTGTATATTTACTAACATCACTCTCAAAGCGTAATTGCTTACTAATCCCAGTATGGTGATTGATTAGTTATATCTGCGCAGTAGAGGCTACAACAGCATATTTACGCTCTTACAAGGTAATATGGCATTTTTCGGTTCAGGTGGTAAAATTATCATTTGATTGATTTTTCATGTTTCCGGGATCGTCAACGGCTTTGGTCATTAGTCCCGTAATAGTAGTGAATGTTTTTTCTCTCGGGAGATAAAGGTGATCTTCCCCCGCTGGATGGCGAGATCCCGCGCCGACCGTCGGATAGAGGGGTTTCCCCCTAACCAGGACTCTCTCACCAGCGGGGCACCACCCCAGCCGGGATAATCTCTTACATCCCGACCGGTCTCTCGGAATATGTGGTAGCGTAGTGCATGTTAGTATAAGTGTGTGTGTAAGGGGAGAGGATAGGACAAGAAAGGAAAGATCGCGCGCGGTCCGTGGCCCGTTTGGTAGTGTACGGCTCCAGCATTCACCTGGTGTTGATCGGAGAAATCACGGAAAACTACCAATCAGAGCAGCCGGTCGCGTGAATTCCCCTCCAGACAGCGACTGAATTTGACCTAGCTGAAGAGCGAGTGTCGAAAATCCTGCCGGCGTCAGGACTCGAACCTAGGACCTCCCGTTCAGAGTCTCTGTAGTGACATCAGTTGACGCACTGAGCTACCGCGCCTGGTTTATCATTTGAGTTAGTCCTTGTCGTTCCTCGAAATTATAAAGTTATGAAATGTGATCATATTTTATTACCAGTGAGCACATCAGAAGCTTGAAATTGGCATTTTCACATTTTAAGACTACTCATCGCTCACGCGGAGGAGGCAAAAGCTAGAACGTTGACCCCTTCGCACCCGGTTGCCTCACGTAGGGGGAGAGCCATGAGACTTGGTTGCTCTGCTGACGGCAGCAAGGAGGGAATTGCAGAGACCAACGTCGGCATGTACATCCGGTGCACGCGCTGTGTATGGTCATTATGCTCCGCTCAAACAAAATTTGTTTGCATTGGTTCGCGCCTTTGTTTAGTCTAAGCTGCGTCCTGTCGTTAGCGGAGTTGCGTCTCGAGTGAAAGTGCATGGCACAACGCTTTTGTTGGCGACGGTGGAGCTGCGAGCGTGTGCCAGCGATGGAGAGCACGCCCGGCGAAATTTACTCTTGGATAAACAGCCAATAAGCAGCATAAGCAGACTATGTCGTCACAACGAAGCATTTTTGCCAACGGAAGAAACAGCAGCCATCTTGGTGGGTGTTTGCACTGCTAGACTTCGAAAGGTAGTAACGAACCTTGATTGGATATTATGTAAGGAATATATTACATCATTGGTGAGAATAGCTTACGTTACTTTGTGTATACAAGAACATTTCAAACTACACGACGCAGGTCTGCGAACTTAATGCCATGCATAATAGCCCGCCGTTGTGTTTTTTTTATTTCTCTTTATATCCTTTTCGTATTTCTCCTTGTAATATTTCGTAAGAGGTATTCATATCATTGGAAGAACGAAACTAACGTAGCAAAGAACGAACAACATAACTTTGTGGAATCAGTCAGAAGGTCAAGCGCAGGAATATGGGAAGGAGAGTGTCACGTTCCTTTTTCAGCCAGCAACTGAACGTCGTTAGATTCCTCAGATTAGCAGCACATGCCCCATGGTTCATCTCAAACGCACAACTTCATAAAGAACTGAATATATCACCGATCATCAAACATATTGTCCATCTTTCCAATAATTTTTACTCCAACCTAAATACAATAAACTGAGCCGTCCACTACAAACTGGTCACTATAAATGACTTCCCTACTAGAATTAAGAATAGATTCCCTTCCGAAGCGTTCTTGAACATTTTCTCTTCTAATTGTTCATAGTAGGGGCTCTTGTAGTTTCCTACACCTCTAGTAAGGTAGTTTAGTTTGAAGATTTTAGTGTTAATTTTAGTATAAGTTACAATGTAAGCCAGCAAATGCAACATGAGATAGTAATTTAGTACTGATCTGTGTAATTTCCAATCACTCAATAAATAAATTAATAAAAAAATTGAACGTCGTAATGCAACTTGGGTAGCAAGAAACAGCGGATTTACACAATACTTCATATAACATCCTTAACACTTAAATGTTTGTCTGAAATAATCTTAGTTTCTTGGAAACACCAAATATATCTGTGAGTAGAAATGATGCAATATCTACAGATCTTTTGCACCAAGGCCCCCTCCAAACATGTCATATACACTGTTTGAAAGGAGACATGGTGCAATAGAAATGAGAACGTCTGGTGTCATATACTCTGTTCGTTGCTTATAATTAAGAAAAGTTATTTAAAATAATTCAAACATGAATATCATGCATAACAATATGCTCTACGAAACATTGCATCGTAATATTCAGAATGTGAAGAGG
Source organism: Teleogryllus occipitalis (assembly GCA_011170035.1). Classification (NCBI taxonomy): domain Eukaryota; kingdom Metazoa; phylum Arthropoda; class Insecta; order Orthoptera; family Gryllidae; genus Teleogryllus; species Teleogryllus occipitalis. Next base: position 13,603 of record BLKR01002173.1, read on the forward strand.
CTCCTAATCTCGCATAACAGAGGGGGAGGAACGCCCGCATATTTCGTAATATAACACGAACTACAGTGTCGGTACAAATGACAATAGTAGTTTACGCGCTTGGAGATATTAAATACTCGCAACTATAAAATGCCTACGAGAGTTTTTCTGTATTGATCGTGAACAATTTGGTGTAAATTTTTGGAAAACCATTTTGAGTGGATTTCTTCAGCAGCATTATTGCTGTGGCAAACCACTTGTAAATTAGTAATGCGGAGGGTGGAGGCGGAGCATAGCACTCATTTTTGCAGTTACAATAGAAACAACCGAGAGCAAATGCTTGCGAAGGATACTGTCGTATTTCTAATACGTTCCTATGAAGATAGAAAGAGTTTGAAGAATCTTGTATGAGTTATTATTTTTACTTTCTCATATACATACGTATATACGGGAGTAATATACGCAGTATAGAGAAAGTTATGAAATGTTGGGGAAAATCGATTTCGAGATTTCAACGGAAATACACGTTTTGGGGTCCTCTGATACCGAAAATGTGGTTCTCTTCAAAACGTCCGTCCGTCCTGTCTGTCTGTCTGTCTGTCTGTCTCTCTGTCCGTCCGTTTGTCCAACTGTGAACAGTACTAGCGCCTATCCACTCGTACGATCTTTTCCAAATTGAAGAATCCTGTCCATCTGTCTCTAGTTGAAGCTTTGAAATTTTGAAAAATATTCTTTAAAATTTGGGGGTACTTTACTCGAAGCCAACCGGACATTTTCAAAATTTTCTCAAAAACGGCTCCAAATTTTTCTTTAAATTACTTGAGAGAATAGAGTAAAATACACTTATTAAGGTGGCATAGGTCCGATTTTCGCGGTTAACTCTGAATTTTAGAAAATTGCAAATATTTGAATTTTTTCGCCGCCTGCTACAACTATAAAATTGAAGGCAGATATTTTTCCTTCAAATGAAATTTGTTGTCCATAAATAGTTCTTTCATTAAGGTCATGTACATTTTTTTGAGACTTTTAGTAGTTTTCGTGCAATAGTGCGAGCAATATTTCCAATTTTAAAAAATAAAAAATATATTTTTCAAGAAACGGCTCCAAACTTTTTCTTTACATTTTTGGTAGGGGTAGTGTCAAAAGTGCCCTGTACGATTACATCAACGCCATATTGCACTATTCATTGGTTTTTTTCAAAAGTGACAAAAATGTAAAATTTTTTTATTTGTCTCACGTCGGTAATGTCACGTCGGCATCAGATGCGATTTCTTCACATTTTTCGATTTATAAGAACATTTATAAGAACATTGGATAATGTCCTATAAAGTTTCTTGAAAACTCAATAGTTTTCTGTAAAAATGAGCTCAAATTTTTGCATTTTCATAAATTCTCAAACGCAATTTTCTAAAAATGGCTGCCAAGTTTTTCTTCAAACTTTTCTCACGAATAGTGGGAAAAGGCGTACTGTTAATTATGGTGTATTCTTTTTCTTTCAAAATTACACAAATGTTTTTATAAGAATGTTTCACGCCGTTAATATGCACATTTCCGTCGATTTGTGTACAATATTGCATTTGTGAGTGGAAGTGTTTCAAATGACTTCAAATGAAGCTTTTTGAAAAGTCAATAGTTTCCTGTGAATAAAGAGCTTCCAATTTCGACATTTCAGTAACGCATAATCCATTTTCTTAAAAACGGCTTCAAGTTTTTTCAATGAAAATTGCTATTTAGGACCTTAATTTAGCCTTCTTAAATATCCTTACAATAATATTTCGCTTCTACTATTTGGAAACCGAAGTGGTGAGAAAATGTCAAAAAAATGTACTTTGGGCGACGATTGTGGGCAGTAGACAAGGTAGAGGGGAAAGACTGTACAGTACCAGTCCAGACCAAGGAAAGTAGAAAAATTTACTACGAGAAAGTCTGTGCCACTCTGTAGCACTACTAGTTCTTATTTATAATATAAAAAAGTAAATGAAAGGTGAGCGCAGCGCTCATCCGTCAGCCAATACCGTCAATAACACAAATCACACATTCAATATTTATTTTATAATATGAAGGAATTTTTCTTGCAGTTATAATATTTCAAAGGGTCTAAAGGGACCGTGAAACAAATCATAAAAAAGAAGTCATGTATCAAGTTCTACAATAATTTTAGTGAGGTATTGAAAAGAAAACCTGTCAGGGACAGGACTTACAATAATTACCACAATAGGTGTGGAAAAGATTGAGATGAAATGCGTAGAACTACAACGCTCCTAATATCTCCAAGGAAGAAATAAGCATTTTACAAGAGAATTTGTACGTTTTGCTAACAACCTCTTAACGTTTGACCCGATTAACGAAGACTGATAATTTATGTGCAACTTGGGAGTCAATATAAAAGTCTTAGATAAATCATTAGAAGTCATTAAAAATTGTAGATATCGACTGCATAAAGTGTAGAAATATAATGAATGCCTTAGTTAAAACAGGTAGGTACACGGATGCTGTCTCATTCTCTAAAAGAAAGAGGTGATGAAATAACCCAATAAATTGTGTCATGACGAAACTTGCAGAATGACGTAATGTTTTCGATTTTGTAATAGAACGGTATTCGTTTATGTATTTCAGTTTTTATCTCTTCGTCAAGCACAGTTTCTGCACGTACGCGAAGATTCCGCAGCAAGCGCTGACGCAATATAAACTGCGTACTTTATCCTCGCGGTAACACTACCACGAGAATGCAGAATGACGTAATGTTTTCGATTTTGTAATAGAACGGTATCCTTTTATGAGTTTCAATTTTTATCTCTTCGTCAAGCACAATTTCGGCACGTCCGCCAAGACTCCCCAGCAAGCACTGACGCAATATAAACTGCAATACTTTATCCTCACGGTAAAACTACCGTTTTTCTAGGTTCCGGACTTTTGTTCGTTGCTCCAATATCTGTTATATAAGGGCTTCTAGAACGGGCAGCATCATTGCAGATCCAAAATGTTCCAGTCGGATACCATAGATTACATATTAAATGAGCGAACATTTTATTTCCAAAATCTTAATGTTAATGTTAATTTCCATAAGATTTGCTTCATATTCAGCATACATTATTACCCCGCTGCGTACCGTAGTAAAGGGCGGATTTTAATGATAGGTCTTTTTTTCAGTTTAGAACAATACCGTTTAGTTTAGAAATTAATTTTATGTTATGACAAAAGGAAATAACCCATTTTTATAGTTAATTATATCGCATTTTTTGTCGATATCAACTAATAAGTCATTTTGTACCTTTTCTGTCAATTTTAATGCTTTTTTTGTTTATTTCATCTATTTTAATGTCGTTTTTAATGATACTTATCTCAAATAATATTTACGAGATGCAACAAATGTTCTTCACAGAAATAATGAGTAGTAAATTCGATATGTTTGCTCAGAAATTGTTTTGGCAGCTGTTGTGAGTATGTAATTCTTGTGACGTACATCAGCGCCATTGCCGGTTCGGCCGATTTCGGAATAACTAAAGACATTTCTTAGTAAAAAAAACAGCCCAAACCAAAAGTTTGCAAGCTGAGTTCACTCGAACGAATGGAAGAAGCCTCGATTACATAAGTAACGTATCCAACAGCTTTAGTTGTTCATCCTAACTGGTTTTCATAAGATTTTTTACGTCATTTTTCTTCGGTTTTAGGGTTTTTTGAAGCATTTAAGAGCATTTTATTAATAATTTTTAGCAATGTTTTAGGTCATCAAAATCCTTCCCTAGGTATAAGTTATAACAAAAATGCCTTTAAATAGATATATAAACGATAGTCGTTTACATAAAATACCTGATAATCTTAAAGGTTCCTTGGAAAGTTGTATTTTCCACGCTCGAAACTTTCACTGAAAACTGGCAGAAACGACGCGACGTCCAGCCTCGTTGCCAGTCGCTGCGCCGGTCTACTGTGAAGTGGAGCCGGTTTATGTTTCGCGTCCGCAAGAAATATTTAATCTCAATTCTCTTGAAGTAAATTCTTTTTTTTTTTTGGAACACCTGTATCTGACATTTTTCATGGAGATCAACACAAAATCTGAGGTACTTTTTGAAACGGGAGCTTCCGGGCATCTATCCAGACGAACGGACAGGTGTCCAGAAGCCCCCGTTACAAACAAAATGCCCCAGATTCTATGTGGACATTCATAAGGAATGGCAGATCCAGCTTTCCGAAAAAATGTTGTCTTCAAGAAAATTGACTTACTTCCGGGTGCGAAATTCAAACCGGCTACCGCGTCAGCAGATACTTGCGCGGCGACTGTCAACGGGGCTGGGCGGAGCGTCGTTTCTTTCCTATTTCAGTGAAATTGTCGAGTGAAGCAAACATCGCTTGCCACGCACTAGAGTATTTTAACAGCATCAAGTGTTTTATGTGTATTATTCATCTAATCTATTATATGTACTAATTTAATTTTTGCTGTATGTTATAAGCGTGGTATGCAGCGTCGGAAGATTGAACGCTGTATGCGAATCAAGCCTTATGGAAATTAACAAAATTCTTGAAAGCCTCGAAATATTTCCTGCATGACGTCAATGTGAATAATATTCTGTACTTTAGAAATACGATTAATGATTGTTCCCGGTCGTTTCATTCCTTAATATCACGATACGTGATATTCCTAAAATGTTCGTTCATTAAAATATTGAGTTCATTAATTATTTCTAGACGCGTTGTTTGAACTGATGCTGTTGCCAGTTTCATTTTGCGTAGTCGCAGGCTGTCAATTGCATTGGTAAATATTTGCGGTACACATCTGGGTTTGCGGTCAGAGCTAACGCGTATTTTAGCTTGCGGTCAATCAACGCGGTAACCATGATTAACAGTGAGAAGATGGCATATGGCATATACCCTGTATGATGACTAATAAAATAATTTACTAATACTAATTACTCCAGTTGCAAAGGAGTAAGAAGATAGGGAAAAATGTATGTTTCACACATAATTATCTGCTGCCAGGACGTAACGAGGCTTGTGTAAACGGGATAGACTGGAGTGGAACCTACCACAGCCGCATTCCCATTAATTGAAAAAGAAAAAGGCACGCATGTTGTAGGTAGCTGCTGCCTACAACGGAAGAAAAACAACCAGACAGAGAAAAATGTACTCAATACGCCACCAATTTCGTCCAGAAATAATTTCAGGAATTATCTCAAGGTTTCAGGAGAGTAGGATGCATTCACCTTGCCTAGGAAAGGCCTAGGGGAAGCGAAGGCCAGAACACATATTCATCTCTGAAAACTCTATGCGGGGTACCGGAAATTGTTGTCACGACGTCAATGTTCCACAGAGTATCGTTTAGCGTGTTTTACAAGAACAGTCTCTATCAAAATAAATTCCTACCGGAAGCAGAATGTCATATCAGCTCACACGATTATCCCTAAAAATTATCCCTAATAACACAATTTGCTAATTGTTTTAAGGAAACTCATTAATTACCCACTGTCCCCCCAAAATAGTTTTATTTAGGAAACCTTAATGGAGTTAGAATTTATTGGGAACAATTATGTTTAAGTGGGAGAAAACCTACATGTTAATTAGTGTCTAATCATTTATCGGATTATCTGAGCAGAATATCGTTAGCTGTAGTTATTCAAAATAAAACTTGTGGAAACGTCAGTTCGAACTGCAAGCCTAGCCATAATAAACTCAATATTTCGTTCGTGAGCTGCAACTATGGCACAACTAGAAAAGTACAAATTTCAAGTCATGACTCTCATTTCAAAAAGTTTTATAATTTTTATTATTACAGAACTTCTATGAAGCCTTTTAGTAGTAATGTTCACCACCGCTCTATGTACTTGTACCGCTCTATGTTACTAAGCGTGTGATACCAGTAATTCAACCAGCATTTAAAACTTTAAACGCGTTTATCTTGAAACTTCATTTTTTGAATTGTGTTAATATTGCAGCCCATAAATGATTTTAGAGAACGAACATTTTAGCTGCAAAACGCTGTTGACGTATGTCATGATTAGGGTCTGGATGTAATAATATATTTTACTAACGCAACTCTGTCAAGTCAAATCAACAATATATTCACGTTTCATATCAGTTAGTGCCAAAAGACGTTGAGTTTTTAGTACATATTTTTACATATTTTGACCGAACGTACAAATATTTACATATTTTAGCCAAAAATATATTTTGCATATAACTTTTTTTTTCGTTTTCCTGGAGATATTTTTCATTTAATTCATTTTTCCTGTATGTTTTTGATATGTAGTCACCCAAACAATTCATCATTGTCAAACATTGTTATCTGTAGCATCCTCTCTAAATGGCGCTATAGAATCACGTTCAAATTAATCTGTCCATTAATTCAGACGGTATTGCAAACAAAAGGGCAAGACGACGATGCAATCCATAGCTTCTGATACGTACATTTTTAGTGCGAGTAAAGCAGAGAACAGAAAGGAAGTTTGGTTTGCGAAAATATACGTTTAGCAGGAGATATCGCGCACCCACTTCGCATCTTTCAGAGGTCTCCCTTCACCTTGATACCCTTCACCAGAAACCACACGCACTAGTTCAGGGGGTGCACAAATATGAAGTAATCCTTATGGGGCAGTGGTAACGCTGAGTGAGAATTTGGCACAGACAAGTACGACTCTTCAGAGCAGTTAGCAAGATCTCTTCGGGTAAGAATATCTTAAGTGGAATTTATACGATTTAAGCGTCAATTGCTTAAATGTGAACCAGCATTGTTTTTATCCCCTAATCCGTGAGAAATATTGAACAGTGACATTGTTACTTCACTTAAAATTTTTAGTACGCCATATTCTACGTTTTACTTAAAAATGTCGAAGGATAAAACCCCTCTGATGTGAGAGTAAGACTGAATAACCAAACCCCCAAACAGTTCTTATTGACTGAATATCATGCTCGCCAAATTCCTGAGCCTCAGAAATTTCTCTTGTGATTTGTGTTGTGATATGGTTTGTGGCAACATTTCTTTATGTAAATTAATCAATCCAATGCTATGTGAAATTCTGTAAAAATATCCACATGAAACAATTTCACACGAATCACAATAAGAAAGAATAAGAACAATAAGAAACAATAGAAACTATTTTGCATTGAAAAACCAACTACTAATTGATATAAATTTCCTTTGTCAAAGTAACCATACTCCCCACTTCTCTCTCAACTAGCAAAGCGCGGCCTCAAGAAGATATGTACAGATAATTTCAACCTAAGCATACGCAGATATGCTTGTGGCTTCCAATGAATTCCTGTGGCTCGCTCTCTTTTTTCTTGCTCCCTATATTCCTTTGTGTCCCTCACTCTTTGACTCTCGCACTCCTTTCTCTCCCTTTCTCTCCCTTTCTCTCTCTCTCTCTCTCTCTCTCTCTCTCTTTCCCTCCGTCCCTCTGTTTCACTTTCACCGATAGTCCTAGGACCAGGCTACGCACTAAGCGAGGATTCGTGTATTCAAAGTGCAAGGAGGGGGACTGAAGGTCATGGGGTGATACATATAGGATCCTAAGTCAGTCCACCGTGACACAGCATGGGAGTTGGATCGGAATTGAGAAAGAAAGAACGCGAGCGATTGTAAACAATTTAATGCATTGCTGCCGCTTCTTCCTGAAGTCATCTGAGGAAGGCACGGCGACAATAGGTCGTAATTTTATGTTTTCTAGAATACTCTCACACGCAATGACGTCGTTTGAGACACCTCACTGGATGGTACTGAAAGTCCGCAATCATTTAGCTCAAACCCAGTACCTTTGAATCCACGGAGCTTGAGGTTTGTCCACTACCTATCACGTCACACTTTGTTTTTTTTTAATTTAGAACCTCTATTTGTATTAAGACATTTCGTAAACTTAGTGGAATGGAACATGTGAAGTCTGACCACGCAAATTTCGTTACGCTCCTTTCAGAAAACATGGGAGAACGAAATTTGTGTGGTCAGACAGAAGAGCAGGCCTCATATCCTGAGTCTCGCCACGTAAAATAAGGCAAATTCAATTCAATTCAATCCTAACAAGTTAACCACAGTAACATGCGAGCAATTATTGTTTCGTAGTTCAGGCTACACTCGCTGAACCTGCACATGAAAACAAAATACCCTCTATAGCGCGATCTTCACACTATCTCGTCGTGCAATTTCACCATTCCAATCGCAATACCACAAAAAAATATTGTGCGTTACTTTCCGGTCTGACCTCCGGTCCTACCTTGGTCCGGCCTACCTCTATGGCGCAATAGTTGATATTCGTGTCATTTGTTTTAACGTTTTTAGATGCGCAAAGTCTGCCACACACATCTACGTCATATTTGCTGTAAGATGATTCTACATTGAATAGCGTAGATGGTTTATCATCTACTTCCATAAAGAAAGATTCAGAAAGCTGTAAGATGCTGAAATGTCTGTCGGAACTGTCAGAGTCTCTATCGATATGTGAAAAATTTGATCACTATCAAAAATTTGATCATTATTGATACCATTATCTCAATCAAGTTACAATGATCAATTTTACAACGTCCAGGCTAAAAGACATGAAATTTCATTAATTGAAATGCCTTTTCAGAAAACCGTTAAATATTGTTTCTTTTGCTTTTCAAACACTGAACTAATTACTGTTCCATCCGATGCTTGTATTCGTTTTTGTAGCGACGCGAATTTTTATTCCGAAAGGAAATCGCTGATGCGGTACACACTTCTTATGATCGGTTTGAGAACATGATATATTCTTAAAAATACGAAGGGAAAACCTAATTTTTCTCTATTTCTCCCCTCTGTTTTGTTGATTATAAGGGTCAGAATCGGATATAAACGTTTGAAAATATTCTCAATATCATCTTTATCATCTATAAAAAAAACATAAGAATTATTAAATCTATTCGTAGGTGTAATGAGGTTAAGAAAATTAAACATATAGAAGAACCTAAAAACATTTTTTTTATTTGTGCGAAGAACTCAGGGTAAATATATTTAAATTCAGCGGAAAACTTGTTTTTTACACTTCAAATACGATTTTGAACATGAAAAATTGTCTTCCGGTGAGGGGGGCATCAACTGATGTCACTTGAGTCCCTCTTACGCAGAGGTCTGGGAATTCGAGATCCGACGGTGGCAGAATTTTCGACACTAGGCAGATACCTAGGTTGAGTTCTGTCGCCCTACGGAGGAAACTTCTAGCGGTCGGGTGCTCTGATCGATAGTTTTACGTGGTCTCTCCGAAAAATACAAGGCGAATGCCGGAGCAGTACACTAACAAACGGGCCACTGACCGTCTTCGATCTTACCTTCCTCTTCTTTGTCGGCGCCGGATCTCCCCATCCAGTGGGATAAGATCACCGTCACCTCTCGAGCACAAACATGCGCTACACTTACGGGATTTACGACCTTGTGAATTGACGCGCACAGAATCACTAGTAATCAATCAGTCATCAATCATATTACGCCACCCCCATTAAACATTGCCCCGGGTTTTAATTTTCTCTGCTCCTCGCTTACCTCCTGATTACTATAATTGTCTTAAACTTTTTCAATGGGAAGAGTTATTTTTTGAAAACTCAGATTTTACTCGTAACACTTTAAATGCTACAAATGCCCTTTATTGGAACATTTGTGTCCTCTGTTACGAAAATCATCCGGTGGCGCGCTTTATTATTATTTCAAAAAGTTAGAAGAGAGTCACGGATTTATCTATATAAAATGACACAATGCAGTATTCCAGCTGATCAAACGTACTACGTACACGTATCGCTTTTCTTCCTTTTAGCTAATATCAAACTGAATTTTTTTCAAAAGAAGGAAACAACAATTGGTACCAACGTTATTCGATATTCTCAATTTAAAAAACCTTCCTGTGAATAATTAATTTTAAACTAATATTTTCCGTGCACTTGTTTTTATCCTTTAAATTTTCTGAAGAAAAAATTATTTCAAAATAAACGTGATAATTATTAGGTGTTGCAGGATAGTTTGCGCCTTATTTGGGAGAATTATTTGTTTTCACTTATCACACTATCATTAACACTACCCAGAGGCGGGATTCAGGGGGCAGGCAATGTTAGGACAAGTTTTTTAAACTTTTCAATTTGCGGATCTTCAAATTTGTATCATAAACATTTAATTTTTTCTGTATTTTGGGAAGAAATTTAATATAATTAAGAGAACAATAATTTTATTAAGCTGAGCTAATAAGATACATTAGTAAATTGATGAACTTTTGTTCAGTACTATAAAACGCGTGCTCAGTGTTACTGTGAAGATCCTATAGTAATAAATCTTCTGTCAATTACATTGCTTTTAAACGTTATTTACTTAGAAATTTAAGTTCCGAGCCTAAAATGACGAGTAAATATACTGCAAATAACATATATTACGATTAAATATTTTTTTCTATTACAAATTTCCTAGCTTTCTTTCTATACCTCCTTAGGTGCTTCTCACGAAACAATAGTTCGTGGGTCGGCGGTGCGATAAAAATCACGTGTTTTTTCATTCCTGTAATCTATGGAAGTGTAGTCGGCAAACTGAAAACTTTAGGCATTTTTTTTGTTTGTTATTTAAGGTCGCATCATCATCTTAGGTCATTAGCGACCACTATTACTGTAGATTGAACTGTAGGAAGAACACGTATGGATAACACAGACACACACAAGCATCCAGGCCCGAGGCGGGATTCGAACCCGCGACCCTTCGGCCCGAGATCACTACGACACTACTGCCTTAGCGATTTCGGCCACCGGGCCGGCACTTTAGGCATTGTTCATGTACAAAAACGATTTTTTTTTCAACGGATCTGAAAAAAAGAAATTTGTCTATGCTGCGAAACGTACGGATTCAAAAAACACACCGACTTACTCACTTTTCTGTGATTCAAAAATTCTAGCGTGAAAATACAGGTGTCAGATAAAAAACTGCGCGTTTATAATTTTTGAAAAAGTGAGAGTGTGAAAATAAAGTAGTGATGTTGTGTAAAACGGTTTATTATATTATACATTGTTTTTTCATTATAATGTAAGGTATAATGTAACTAATGCATGATATTTGATTGATGCTAAGGGTACACTGAGAAAAAAATTGAACCTATTATCTCAACTGAATTTTTTCTGTTAAACTAAATGTTATTACAATAATTTTACTTTTCTGTTATAAACGCGAATCTAGTTGTTTTAATCATAATGTCGGTTCCAATACTATAACAAAAAATGTCATTGTTTTTTGGAACACAAAACAATTTTCATTACAAATTTATAATAAATACTAAAATAAATGCACATAAATCTTGCAGCCATTTTCAAATTGTATTTAAAGTCAATGTGACTTAAAGACGGGGAAATAGTATAAATTGTTTTTATTTTTTTAACTACATCTCAGCAATTGAAACAAGTGCTTCGGAATGGCACAGACTTTCTCGTACTAGTTAGTTTTCTAATTTCTTTGGTCTGTGCGAGCTTCACAATCTTGCTCTTTCCTCTGGCCAGCTGCCAACTATCTCCGTCTAAAGTTATTTTTTTTCAAAATTTTCTCAATTTTTGTGTTTCCTAATGGTAGAACCAAAATATTACTTTAAGAATATTGAAGAAGAGTAAAATCTCGTCCTAGAAGGAAATTTTTGTTGAAAACTTTGGAGAAGTTTAATAAAACTTCTATAAAATTTTACGTCGTCTTAAACAGTGCAATTAGCACTATTCGTACGAAAAGTTTGAAGAAAAATTTAGGAGCATGTTTTGAGAAACTGGCATTTGAGCGTTTCTAAAATTTCGGAATTTTGAGCTCATTTTCACAGAAAAGTTTTGAGTTTTCGAGAAAATGTATGACAATTTAAAGCACATTTACTCAAAAATGCAATAATGTGAACAAATAGCCACTAATGCAAATATTATGGACGTGAGAGACAAGCCAAAATAAATTATTTATGTAATTTGTGAAAAAATACAACAAAAGAATAGAGCCATATGGCATTTCTTTCATCTCATAGAGTACATTTAGCACTATCCCTAACAAAAGTTTAAATAAAATACTTGGAGCCTTTTTAAAAAAAATCGTGTCTTTGTTATTTTTTTAAAATTTCACATATTGCACGCACTACTGTTTTGTTAAAAAAATTACATGAACTCAATGAAAGAACTAATTAAGGAAAACAAATTTTATTTGAAGGAAAACATCTATTTTTAATTTTGTGGTTGTAGGCACTCCTTCAAAAAAATCAAACTTTTGCAATTATCGAAAATTCAGTGTTAACAGTGGAAACCGGACTTATGCCACCTTTATGATCGTATTTCATTCTATTCTTACACAAAATTTTAAAAAAAATTGGAGTCAATTTTCAAAAATATTTGAAAATATCCCGGCACTTCATGTAAAGTACCCCCTAAATTAATGAATATTTTCAAAATCGCAGATCTTCTACTCCGGCCAGATGGGCAAGAGTTTCGTCAATTTCAGAAAAATCCTACACATGGTTTAGGCGCTAGAGTAGCTCACATACACCAGACGGAAGGAAGTTTTACCGTCAATCGAATTTTCGGTATAAAGGACCCACAAACACGGATTCTGATTGAACCACGTGTAAGAGGATTTTTTCTAAATTTAGCAACTGGATTTATCTTTTTTCGTTATCAATGCTCGACAGTAAGAATTTTCCTGCCTAAAATTCGTAGTTCTTTCGCGCAACTTTACATAACTTTCTCTTTACCGCGTAAGCGGTAGCGAGAAAGTAAAATATGAAACAAATCACAACGATTTGTGTTTTGAGAGGAACTTTTGAGACTTTTTCAAGCCTGTACCATGGTTCTAGGACAGTAAAACTATTGTTATTTTTTTTTCAAAAACGTTTTTGCTTTTGAATTTGACACTGGAAAAATATCAATTTAGTAGTGCTACTGAATGGCACAGACTTTCTTGTAGTGAAGTTTTCTAATTTCTTTGGTGTGGATTGGCATTATGGTCTTGCCAGCTGCTATTTATAGCCGCCCAAAGTACTTTCTTTTCCTTTTTCACAATTTTTCGGTTTCCTAATAGTAGAACCGAAATATGACTTTAAGAAAATTAAAGAAGATTAAAACCTTTTTATAAAAAGCAATTTTCATTGAAAAATTTTGAGCCATTTAAAAAAATTGCGTTTAAACTTTACCGTAAATACGAAATTTGAAACTATTTTTCTTAGGGAAATTTTGAGTTTTCAAAAACTTTATTTACAGTCATTTGAAGAACTTTTAACTCACAAATGCAATAGTGTTTACAAATCGCTGAAAATGTGAATATTAACGGCGTGAGAGATATTCAAAAAAATTGTGCAACAATTTTAAGTAATTTTAAACAGTGCAATTAATACTACCGGTGCGAAAGATTTAAGAACAAATTTGAAGCTATTTTTGAGAAAATGCGGAATTTTGAGCTCCTTTTAACAGAAAACTATTTAGCTTTTGAGAAACTTTATATGATATTATTTAGAGCACATGTACTCATAAATACAATAATGTGAACAAATTGCAGCTAATGTAAATGAGACAAGTGAAAATATTAGTTTTGTAATTTTTTAACAAAAAGAATAGAGCAATATGGCGTTTATTTCACTTTATACAATGGATTTTGCACAATCCCTACCAAAAGTGTAAAGAAAAAATTTGGGGCCGATTTTGAGAACATCTTGTTTTTGTAATTTTTAGACATTGCAAACATTGAACCCCATACTGCAAGAACACTACTAAATTTTTTAAAAAAATGTACCTGACCTTATTGAAAGAAGTAGTTATGAACAACAAATTTCAATTGAGGGAAAAATCTCTCTCTCTAATTTTGTAGTTGTAGGAAGGCGCCGAAATAATTCAAATTTTGGAATTTTCGAAAATTCAGAGTTAAATTGAAATTCATAGACCGTGAAAATAGGAAGTATTCCACCTTTATAAGTGTATTTTTCTTAATTTTTACAAGAAATTTAAAGAAAGCATTTGGAGCTGTTTTTGAGAAAATTTAGAAAATGTCCAGGGCGCTTCATGTAAAGTACCCCCAAATTTTGAAGAAAGTTTTTCAAAACCGCAGCGCCTCAGAGCGAGCCAGATAGACCGGGGAATACCAATTTAGGAAAAATCCCACTATGGTTTCGGCGCAAGTGGTTTTCACCAATGAAGAGGCGGACAAATGGATGGACGGAAGGACGGATGGATAGACATTTAAAAAACACTTTCTTGGTATCGGGGTCCCCAAAACGTGCATTTCTGTTGAAATCGCGAAATCGATTTTCCGCAGCATTTCATAAATTTCTGCATACTACGTATATTACTCCGCATATACGTACGCATACGAGAAAGTAAAAATGTTTTTCTGATACTATAAATTATTTTATTATTTTTCATATTTCTTTCAATCAGATAAAATGGTGTAAAGTTGACGAAATAATTTTTAAAAAAATCTCGTTTCTGGCTGTAGAGGGGTGTGGGATTTAAAAGCTATTGAAAAGACCTTGAAAGTCAATATGCGTTTACCATAATCATGCAGAGATATATTAAGGTTCCAAATTCGAAATGAAAGTCTCCTACTAACTACCCCTACTAACTACTATTCCATGCTTACTATCGGTAACTTTATGTTCCTAAACTCGTAATTTCTTGTTATTACAGTAAATATTGTTGGTAAACTACGTTGTAAATTTCGTCTCTCACCACTTATGCCAAAAGTTGTACAACATATTCACTGAATTTTCTGAACAGTGTTCTCTTTATGACAATGACCATAATCATTCCCTTAACCTGAAGATTGGTAGGCTCTGCGTGGGATTGGGTTCCGTCGTGAACGGAAGATGATCCTGCGTGTCCCTATTTGTACACAAGTGATGACAGCGGGAGTAAGACATTGCTTTGCCCTTTAAGAATGAGGACTGGTGTGATTAAGTGGGGTAAATGAAGACGATATATGAAAGTTTATGAAATCCCAACGGCTCATTGCTGATCGGGAGGCCCCAGATTTCGAGACCCAACAGTGGCGAACTTTTGAACTAGCGACGTAATAGTATAGAATTCAATCGCACTGTATCAATATTCCAGAAGATGACTGCTCTGATCGATAGTTTTCAAGATTTTTCCGATTAATTACATTTGAATGCTGGAGTAGTACCTCATTTACCCTTTCTATCTCATCCTCTCCTTTCGTCTTACACATATGCTACATGTATCACGCATGTTGGAAGCTAAGAGCTTCTTCCGGCTGAAACAGTGCCTTGCTGTTGGAGATATTTGAAGGATGATAAACCCCCAAAAGAGTTTGACACCAGCTCCTTCCACTATAGACATTACACTACCACACACGTCGGGAGACCATCCGGAGCTTAGAGCTTGTCCCTTCTGGGCCAGTGCCCTGGTGATGGGAAATTCCTGAGGGAAAAACTCACCGCTAGCCGACGCTATCGGCACCGGATCTCGCCACTCAGCGGAGGAAGAACACCGCCAACTCACGTAAAAAAATTACTATATTTATCGGAGTAATGACTGTAGCTTTTGACGCGCCAGGAAAAATGAAATAATCAAATAAAACCACTGTGTGGGTCGGCGTCAGATCTCACCTTGTAGTGGGAGAGGTCATGTTCCATGGTGCAACACACCCTATACTTACGGGACTAATGACTCTAGCAATTGACGAGCCAAAAACACTAATCGATCCATAATTTATGACTGAGACAATGTAAATGAGAATCTTGTTAATATAAGGAACCTACCTCGCCAGAAACACACGCAAATACCCCCATCCATTGCGTAGTGCATGAACCCGCTACTTTCACAATCCCATCTAATTGGATGCTGCTTCAATTCTGTGAGGTTGTAGGGTTTCAGTTCCGACGGTGGTGGATTATCGAAACTAGTTGTGTAGCTACACCGAATTCAGTCGCTGTCTGGTCGTGGTTTCTCCGATCAATATCAGATGAATACGGGAGCAGTACTCTAACAAACTGGCTACGGTCGTTCACAAATCTCCTTCCTCATGTTTTCCCCTCCTCTCCGCTTGCATGCACACGTATATTTTCTCACGATCACACTTATAGGGAAAGCAGACTACCCACCCTCAACCAACATGGAGGTCTGTAGGTCTTTATATCGAGTGGGAGAGGAACACCACCTTCCCCGGGATAAACATTCACTACACTGACGGTACTATTGGCCTAGCAGCTGACATGCCCGGAAATATCAATCAATCAATGCAAGTCCCTACCCCATGGAATCTGCTATGCGAATAATATCATCCAATATTTAATGGTCGATGTGAAGACTATGATTGTGCGAATATTCACACTCTATATATTGACATCTTACGATATAAGAGTGTAATGTATTATATGGTATGGTGATTGTGCAATCTCTACATTTCGCGTCATTCAGTAATAATGTGGACACTGAACTACGCCCATTGAGAGGTTCTATATACAATTTACCTTGTCTATCGGTGGCCCTATTATCTTCCACAATAATGTTCAGGAAAATGTTCCCACGGCCACTGTGTCATATCCATGCATTTGCCATGATATCATTTGTTAGGTAAAAATTACTTACGTTCTTCTCAATCTTCGCAGGGTTTACGACATTTTCTTCACATTACAAATCTGTCCTTCGAATGCGCCCTAAATTCTAGTTGGTTATTTTGCGTTGATGTTAGCGACGGCCCTAACCACGACGAAAGAAATATCTCTGTATTAACATGTACAATCTGCCCATGGCGAGCAAAGCAACACACAGGGCACAACCTTTGAGTACAAACAAAAATGTCCACTGCGAGCTAGTGATCAAGTGTTTAGTGCAGGTCTGCGCATGGTAGTAATTCCATCGGTGGCCCTATTATCTTCCACAACCGACGTTTAAACAGATTAGTACAGAAGAACATAAATATATGACAGAATATAGCGAATTTCCATTGTGAGAATAGACGTAGCAAAAAAGGCAGAATGAGTATTTTCCATTATTGTTGTGTGACTGCGAACAATCAGACTCCTGCGTTCTCCCTAATATTAAATTTTAAACTAGAAATATTGTTTTTTTGTGAATTTAATTTTTGGAAAATATAGAATTAACCAAAAATTCACAACGCTTTTAATTAATAACGTTTGACGTAATTCACGGACTTTGGTAATCGGAGTAGCTAAGGTCTGTTTAGTGGAGGAGACAATAAAGACACTAGAAACGGAGGTCCATAACGATACTTAACAGTGGCATACTAATGCCGTCCCGGTACTCGGAGAACACCGGTGGGGATCAATGGTGGACCCCATAATAATTTACATTTCAGAAAGATATATATTTCGAAACAGATCATACGGAGAAATAATTGTGAAGTATAATAAAATTTTGGATTAAAATATTTGCAGCTCTTGAGGAAGGGCATTAGAAATTTTGACATTTTTCTACACTTGCGATCCTTTCCGCAGGGACACTGCTGTGAATTATTTTACATTTACTTCGTAGGTCCGCATTCACAACTGTTATCTACATTGATAGATAATACAATAAGATTTCAACATGAATATGTGCAAGCTTGGCCGTAAGGAAACGCACGAGATTCCACCAAGGATGCCGACGATTTTGATTTATTTGTCAATTTATGATAAGCTCTGAATTCTCTGATATACACTGAAAGACGGACCTGTAACTAAGAATCCTGAAATGTTCTGAAATAAAAATCTTAAATAGTGAGTCGCCATTCCCTTGCCTAAACAGAGATGGAAGGAATGAACGACGTCCGTTCTTGATAACATCCGTTGGAAGGTAAATATTACAGCAACAGAGAGAACTGCGAGGTAAATTGTTATAAAGAAAAATATTACATAGACAAATGTTAAAAGACATGAGATACAAACATAGGTACACAATTTTATTAACACTTTGCTTCATCTAGAATAGGGGCACGAACATTTTCCTTGCAACGCCACATTTTAAAATAGTTTGCTTCTCCTTCTCCCTGATAATTTTCTCTTAGCAGCATACATAATATGAACGCAAAAAATCTACATCTGACTGAAAGGAAATGTGCGTATGTCTGTCGCACATAGACGCAAAAACTACTAGACCGACTTCGCTGAAATGTTCACACATTGTTCTTATTAGTATTAGGAGTACTTGACGAGCTGTTTGAAATAATCAGGCATGTGGGAGCGTTGTTGATGATTTATGCGTTTATGGTTGCTAAAGCGCCCTCGCGGTTTAGCTCATTGGTCAGCGTGCTCGCTTTCCATGACGCCGCCTCGGGTTCGATTCCCGGTCGGGCAAGATTATAAGTGTGTTTTCCTTCCAATGTCCCATTATACGTTGCTGACGAAGAGAAAACTCACTTCTCAGCTTCAGAAGACCAGAATATGGCGTGGGGATGTCTTCGTCCTAACCACAAGTATCCCCTTAACACGTCCGCGAGGCCGGCACGCTGATGTTAGGCCATGGATCGTACGCGGGCTGTCCGCCAAAGACAGTCACACTAGAGAAGCTCTACGCAATCCGCCACACCATCAATATTATGCGCGTCTGACGTTGCATACAAATCTTCTGTCCCTGCGATTGTGAAATATCGGCTGGAGTATAATTACTTCAACATTATCTCTGACAAGTAAATCAAATTTCTCCAAGACAGTGTCATAGCGAACGCATGCTCAAACTTGAAGGATAACGTTTTAACAAAAGGGTACTGGACAACCATATCCAAACCTGGACATAGCGCAAACCCATACTCGAGAACATGTTTTTCACCGATTAGAATTTTTGGAGAGCATAACGTAAAACGTGATTAAGAAGCACATGACCACTAGCGTGTGATATGTAACACACTGGAATAGCAAAGAATTGCTGAGACCACTAGTCGTACATAAAAGTCTTGATGAAACAGTTCCATATTCAAATATTTTCGTATAAATAACTATTTCCAATAATCGGAGATGGTTCTTCTTCTAAGTAGCCAACTCTTCTACTTCTGAGTAGTCTGCATTGTTATGCAATGGTCAAAAAGTGTTAAACGTTTTTAAGAACAGGTCAAAACATTACTTCAATGCGTGTTAATGAGAACGTGTGCTTATGCAATAGGCTTAATTGTGAAAATTTATAGTTGTAGTTTCTTGTTAGCTTTATAACAATCCAGGAGAGGTGTCTCAGGGCATCAACTGCAGATCATGTCACTGCAGTGTCTCTGATCGGGAGACCCTAAGTTTGAGTCCCTACGGTGGCAGGATTTTCGACACTAGTTTGTCAGCTAGATCGAATTCAGTCGCGGACTGGAGGAGAATTCCGGCGGCTGGCGGCTCTGATAGGTAGTTTTCCGTGGTTTCTGCGATCAACACCAGGCGCATTCCGGAGCAGTATCCTACCAACCGGGGCACGGACAGCGCGCGATCTTTCCTTCCTCTGCCTTGTCCTATCCTCACCCCTTACTTACACACACTTATACTAACATGCGCTACACTACCACATGCCGGGAGTCCGGTCGGGAGCTTCGAGGTTGTCCCGTTTGGGATAGTGCTCCACTGATGGCAAATACCTAGTAGACGCCCGGTAGGTCGGTGCCGGATCTCGCGGGGAAAGATCACCGCCACCTCATTTAGAAAAACATGCACTACTCTTACGGAGCTAATGACCTTAGCAGTTGATGCGCTCGAAATCACTAACAACCCACCATCCAACCAACCTATTTATTGCAAGGATCTAGCTGACTCCTTTTGTGACAAAGCCTGAAGTCTAAATTTCCTTGCTGTCGGCCCCTAGCTACCGATCCCAGGGATCCTGTGGCTTGAAAACAACGGCAAAAGATGAACAAGTACGGTGAAGAACAATGTCAACAGAACGCGTTTAAACCTAAGCGGTTACTGCACTATATTTTTCTCTAAGGCAGATGCGGTTGTTATGTAATCTGTCCACATACCTTCACACTACTAGCACCGGAAAGAAAGCAACAAAAGAGAGACTCGCCCCGAAACCTGCATTAAGTGTTTTTCACATAGGTGCCTTGGTGTAATAACTTAGTGCTCCATGCTTTTCTACACCTTTTAATAAATATTCCATCGACTTTTATTGCTCCGGGATATCATTTATTTATTTATATATTTATTCTTTAACGTCAAAAACAGCTAAAAACTGTGTGATGTGCTCTGAGGGAGAAGTGCAATCTATACCACGCAATATAAAAATTGTCTTTAGAACTCGCAGCAAAATACATGTATCAACGACGCACATTTTCAATCAATTCGAGATGATCATCATACTAGGCTGGGAGATCAGCTTTGGCATCCGTCGGGAATTAATAAGACGAAACCACGAAGACGGCTGACAAAAGTTCCCAGCCTCTCTAACTCGCATCCTCACAGTACTCGATTTCGTCTCGCGTCATTTGTCGTTTGTCTCGCGTCGAAACTCCTGCTACAGCCAGGCGCCGACCTAGCGACCTGCCTGTTTGGCATGTCTAACTTGCGGACTCGAATGGATGGCGTTAATGAGAGAAAACCTGATACCTGAAACTTGATACCTGTGATCAAAGTCCCTGACCTCGATAACTCGCATACTAGCAGTGTTTGATTTGGCTATTTATGTGGTGTCGAAATTTCTGCCACCGTGGACCCCGTTCTTAGGAACTCCCGGACTATGAAGCTTCTGTGGTGAACTTCCATGAATAACGTTATTCAGAGAAACCAGGGAAACGGGTGATAAAATATACCCATCCTTAACTTGCATCGTCGGAGTGCTTGGTTTCGATTAGGCTATTTATTTGGCGTCGAGAGTTCTGCCAACGTCGTGCGCCAAACCTAGGACCCTGCGACCTACGAAGCTCCAGTGGTAATCTCGCAACTTGGATGTCTTGCTACCTGTCTGCACTGGCTCAACAGTCCAGACAGGGTTATGGCCAACCAGCGGTGTCCCGGCCTTGCGGCCATGGGTTAAGGGGTACGTGTGGTTAGCACATACACATCCGTACGCCGTATTTTGATCTTCTCAACCTCAGAAGTGAGATTTCTTATCGTCACACAGCAACAGATTCTGGGACACTGTAATGAAAGCACGCACTATAATCTGCCCCGACCGGGAGTCGAACCCGGGAACGGAGAACTGGAAGCTGGAAAATGAGCTTCCCGTGGGGTCGCAACGTTGATGTAGAGGCGGAAAATAAGATTTCGTGATTATTTACCCGCGCAATTGTCACGCAATGCAATTCCGACAACCGCGAAAATGTGTGACAGCCTTCCCTGGGTCATTTGCTCAAGTCTCTTTCAGGCATTAAAGACTCTCTGTGGACAGTGCTTTGCAACGAATAACAATGTGAAGGATGCAGAACAGTTATTGTATTAATCAATTATCTTTTAATCGATCGAAATCTTCTATCTTTCATCGTCATTCGAAACCTTCAAATTTCAACGAACAATCCGAATCCCGTTCCATTAAATAAATGCCTGCTCTGCTATTCTAATCTTCAACGTATTTTGGTCTCTGAATTCAGTGTTTCGAAATTATATATTGACTTCATAGAAAGTGGCGTTTCGTAACTATAACGACTAAAATATCATTAACTAATATATTCGATGGAAAATGAATTGTTACAAACTTCGCCAAATACTGAACGAAGACATGATTTATTGATGGCTGTAATTAACGGATATCCTGAATATCTTCCCTTATAAAAACTTAACGTATCTCATTTTCCCCAATTCGAAATGAGAAACGGAATAACTATAAAATGGTTGTCGATCCCATATTGACCTAACCATATTTTAATTTTAGTACTCGGAATTTGATCGCCTATTCTCAATGGTAGAAAGCTAACACTACAATACTGACGTATAAGCATTTTATCACGAACTATTTCCTCCTCCACAACAAAAAAAAAGAGTCTTCTTTCTCGTTGTATTATTCCTTTTCTATTTCTTTGTCCTCTGCTTCTACCTTGTCGTCCTACGTCTTCTTCCTGTGTTATTATCCCATCAAAATAATGGTTACACAGTGAACAGAGAATTAGCTTTTCCGGTCAACTGCGAATTAACGGTTAATGATTAAAAATTATTAGGCGAGAATCGTGACAGTTTATCCTTCCGTCTCGCATTGAAAACACGAGAGTTCGTATGTAGGACTCGAACCCATATGATGCATTTTCATTGCACACGCGATATTGAAATTTGTCCAAAGATACGATAAACAGCATATATTGCCGTCTACACGCATCCCTTGAAAAGCAAAGCCTTCATCCTCGACATCATATTCCAGTTACGACTAGAAAAATAGGGAGCGTATTCCTCCACGGCGCCTCAGACCTATTTGGCGAGATGGACGAGAAAGAGAAAATCGTGCGTGGTCTATGCCCCGTGAAGGGCGCTGGCCCGGTATTCTTCTGGAGGTAATTGGAGAAACAACTGAAACACCCAATCAGAACAGCCCTTGCAGAGACTGCAATCTCGCAAATGTCAGCATCCCAAGCTCGTTTTTTTGGCACCTCGTGATGATCGAAACAACTCCTCCCCTGACCGGCATGATCTAACGTAATGTTGTTTAATATAATGTGATAACCCACGCCCTGCCGATGCTACCAATAAGAGCTTTACCGTGGTAGAATCATCGGGAAGACTATCTCAAGTGTTGTAGAAGTGAGTACGTTCAATAGCGAGATAAACGGATTAGAAATAGAAATAGGTATGGGATATTTTAGGGAAGAAATTAAAGAAAGTAAAGACAGTTTGAAAAGGGGCGCCAATTAGTCACATTGGTAGAATCTTTGGGAGGGGAGTTCCAGATTGGTAAAAAATGTGAAGGAGTAAGAAAAGAAAATAGTGAATGTGATTTGAGGAACAGACACTAGAATTTCTGAGGGTTGGGGAAGTGGGATATGACAAGTTTTTATTGCAAACATGGATAGAAGACAAGAAATACAAGAAACAAAAATGGATACTTCTCTGTAAATTCAAATGGAAAATACAATTCGTAAAAAGAGAATAAAAAATAACTAATAGGACACAATAACAAGGGTGAGATCAGACTCTCGAGGTGTGAGAGAACTAAGTAATGAATGGATGAGTAATGTCGACTTAGAAAAGATCAAGTCCATGGCGGTACATGTGCACTGATCTGGAAGGATCAGTGCACAAGTAAAGAAACTGGGTTGAATGTAAAAAACTTAAATGAGAGACTTTTATGCGAGTGGAGACTTTAATGCAAGAACAGGTTGTAAAGAGCCGTGTTTTTTTTGAAAAAACGCAGCAAAAGAATGAGCGAAGTCAAAGGATATAGAGGCATAAGAATTATTGTTCGTGCTATAGGAATTAGTTATCCAATGAATGAATACTTGAGGAAGAAATGAAGAGTCAGTCATAGATTATGTGATAAATGGAGGAGGGAGGAGCGATATTTGTCGAAGGTTGGAGACGAAGTAGTCTCGATATCATCCACCGATAATCAAATGAAAAGGATGAAGGCAGTAACAAAAGAGGAGACCAGAGTTATAAGAAGGGAGATATGAACTTTGGTTTTCAGGTCGCCATCGGCATTAATCGTCTTGTCATCAGCAATACTCGAAACGATGCATCTTAAGCTGTTAAAGCCAGGTGTTCATGTTCTACCTGATTTAGGTTTCGGATTCCGTCATTTAAAATGATCCCTTCTTATTCTGTTATTGCATGCATGGAGGGTGTGTTCTCCTCGGAACTCCCAATCTGTAGAACGCGGGTGGTCACAAACGAGAAGAATCTCGAAACCGATGAAAAATTAATCGCGACATTTTCTGCAGTTTAATCTTACTGATTTAAACCTTGTTTCTAATAAAATGTTTAAAATATTAGAATATTGAACTACGCACAGTATCACACCTAACATGCTGTGCCGCATTGCTCACGGCCTGGCGTTTCAAAAGGAAACTATTTTCACTATAAATCAATGATTTACATACTGCGAAATGTTCGCACGGTTCCAACGTGTTTACAATAGCACAAGCCATACACTGTCCATGGTCCATAAATCAGCAATGAAAGGGCCCGTCGAGTTACATATTATTTGAATCGAAACGAAAAAAATCGTATCTATCATTTTTGCGGGAACGATATTAATTGTACTACATTTCATACTCAGTCATACTACATTTCTAGTTGTTGGTATCTACCCAGCATCTTTACAGCATCTGTATAGAAATGTAGATCGAATGGAAATGCAATGGTGCCATAAAACTAAATATTACTGTGAATAATATAATGTGATAAGTATGCTTGTAAAAATCATTATTAAATCGTGTACTCTTAAGGAGCGAAACGTTTGAGAAGAGTGAAGGTAAGTAGGGCGTTACGAACACACACGTTTTGTATTAACTATTCACTAAACGTTAGAACACATCCGTTATGAGCAAAGAGGCCTAAGGAGCAAAATGTATAACACAAAGATGGCCGGAATTTTGACAATGTTTCGATTTTTATGCTTCCTTGCTAAGTAAATTTTTTAATTGATAAAGAAATGGAGGGTCGTAAATTTTCAAAATGATGAAGTAATATTAACCCTTCCTACCGAATTGCAACGAACTCTCAGAATATTATTGTAATTTTTATTAATTTCCAACAAAGAGTATGGGTAATTGTGCGCAAACGGGTAATTGTGCAAAAAGCTCATCTTGAACTACAATAGAGAATTTTTCAGGCATAATAATATATTTTGGATAAAAGGTGTTATTAATCACGCTTGCAGTATTCACGCCTCCCATGAATAACTTCAGTTATACTTTTTAATATTGCGACCCTAGTGACACCACAGCGGCACGACAATATTTATTATTGACGCATGGGAAAATGATTGCTTGCATGTTGAGCTGTTTGCTAATCATATTCAAGATTCATAAACAATTTGTTTCTATAAAAAAGTATTCAAAATGACTAAAAACCAGAAAGAACTCGTTGGCACGGGTCAACAATGTCTTCTCATTCTTGAAACTGCTTATTTTGTTCACGTTTCGCGTGCATACTTAGAATGATTTTATCTGCGTCGCTAAATGCGATGAACACTTGAACACTGTGTCTGCCTTGTTTACTACAGATGTATTAGTATTTCCAAACCTGGCCAAAATGCGTTGTGACGAGCAAGTCACGAAAGCAAAGGAACGATGTGAATGAAATCCAAACGCATGGTTTAAACGTGTACGCAATACACTAAATGTAGCTAAACATTCGTTTTGAAATGCAAGTTATAAAACCTTAGGTGCGAGATGTAGAAATGACTCGTAGTCTACTAATGTTGTTAATTCCGTATACCTAGCTATATACTCGTAATGTTATACAAATTTCAAAAACTGAGCGAAACTTCTACCATATACGCACTTTTATGTTAACACTGTTAACGGCACTAATTTGACCAAAGCGCCTTGATGCAAATATCACGTGGTAAGACCATAACTTACAAAAACACACGATTGTTTTCTATCAATGTTATAGTACCACCAAACTAATCCGGGAATGATGTAAAATCACGCACCGAAGAAGTGAAAGAAAAAAACCGCATGTATCACGAAATCTATCCGGCACACGACACTATACAAGTCACGAAAGCATCTTGTAACAAAAAACCTTCCTAAAATAAAAAATTAGAGGAGGCAAATAGATACATTAACTGAATATTAACTTACTACTTCAAGTTGTATCTGTTGCTGCTGCTGTTGTGATTGATATGCTGTTGATTATGCTGTTGTGTCATGCCAGTTTGTTTGACAGATATTTGTAGTTTTGAGTCTGCATCCAGTGTTTTCAGTTATCTCTGCATTTAGCTCGCAAAGACTAATCTGTCCTGCAAAACACAAATACAATTAGTGCTAGGTGTCTTCGATATTTTGATAAAGAGATTTGCAAATCTAAGATTTGCAAAAGAAAAAAATTAATGGTATACTGAAACTGCACTATAAAGTAAGTGCCTCAGAATTTTCAAATTGATTCGCCCAGATTTGTTACAGGAATAACCAATTTAATGCGTTCGAGAATTAAATATACCGGTGACCCATGTTTCGTTCCCCTTTCTGCGTATAAATTGGTTAATAATCAAAGAGAAGCATGTATACAATCAACTGAAACCGAATTATTAATTCAATCAATTGAAATACACAATCAAATGAAAACCGAAATATTAATTCAAAGTTTCAAAACGCGAGAATTAATTATGCGCACTTTGATGGATGAAAAAAAGCTATTAATTTTTTTCAGTTTATAATGAAATAAGACACTCCCACTGAAAAAGGTTTTCACACATTCACCATTTCCACGAGATTGCAAAATTATTCTACACGTCTTATTTCGAAGACCATTACTTGAACACACAATCAATGTATCGCACCAGATTATATCACAGCTGACACAAAATACAACCTAAAACAAAAAATCGACAATTACATCAGAGTCCTAAGTCCCCTTCTAGTCCCTTTTAGGCGCCTCTAAGCTCATTCTAGAACACTGAAACGAGTGTACCTTGCATGAGAAGGAGCCCGTGCAGTGCCCGGCGCTGCGTTCGCATCTCCGCGGGCCGGTGGCCGAGCAGCCGCTTTTGTCCCCGACGCGTCGCCATTCGCCCAGCCACCGGAGCAAGATGGCCACCACCCCACCACTGGACCAGCGGATCTCATTGGCTACGCTCCCGGAGGTGACGTTCCGTTCCTCCACCTGCTTCCCATATTGGATATCGTCCGGTTTGACACGGTGGCAGTGGGAGAAAAGTTTTGAAAAACGCAGTCTCCAACTCAAAACCTCCCCCAATGTGGTGGGGGTGTTGGACGACGTGACGATGAAAGTGATTATGATGGCAGCATTTTGATAGACCCGACTGTATTACTGTTGGAACAAACTAGAACGCCGTTCCGGAAAATTTTCATTAAAGTTCTAGATGATTTGCCGTTTTGATTACGGGATATTGCTTATGTTCAAGAAATATTTTAAAGTAAATTTTAACTGATAATCTGCACATATTTTTGCCATACGAAAATTCCCCTGTAGTTTTGAGTCGAGTAAACATTTCCCTCAAATACATTAACAAGATCTAAAAAATGGTTCATCTAGATTAAAGTCGTCATACGCAGTTTTTAACTGTTTTCTTGACGTAAAATAAATAAATAAATAAAAATAAATAAAAAGTGATCATCAAAAAATGGCGAATATTCGGTCAAAAAACGTATTCCCGCGCCCTGGTATCGTCAAAATAGAAAAATCCTGTTGCAATATATAGTAAATTAGTTTCTCTAACACGTGTTGCAGCAAGAATTGATGTCTTCTTGGTCCTCGATACCAAAAAATGGATTGACGACAAAACGTCCGTCCTACAATAGTCAACGCTAGCGTCAAAACCGTCCATCCGACTTTCTTCACGTATTTCCCGATCAATCTGAACGAACTCGACGATTTGGGAGTATCAATCCGATATTTTGGTAGCCTTTCTCCTCGGATAGCGCAAAGGATGCTTAAGAGAATGGGTGTTCGTTGAAATCCCAGTTTTTCTACATCTACGATTGAAGATTCTCAAAAACCGCTCTAAATTGTTTCTTTACATTTTCTCCTCACATGTAAAACGAGGCGGTAAAAAATATGGTGTTAATCCCATTTTTGGCTAACTCTTCGTTTTTCTGAAAATTGCAAAACGGTAACAATACGAAACTACAAAATTGAAGATAGATATTTCTGTTGTAAAAAATAAGCCGTTTAAAAAAGATTATGTACATCTTTTTGAAAAAAATGAGTTAATTATGCGTGATTTTTTGTCTGAAATGAAAGCAATCTATAAAAAAAAATTCTGAAAAACCGCTCCAATTGTTTTCTTTATTTTTTTCACAGAATGAAGAAGAGAAAATTAATAAGATAAAGCGGGTCTCATTTTAGTTGAACTCCATAAAATTTCGAAAATTGTAGATTTATAAAACTGCGAGAAAGTATGTTGTATTGTTTTAGCACCAGTGGATTATTTAACTTTTGAGACAAATGAAACTACCTCGTAATTGCCTGTAAGGAAAATAGCTCGCGCGGGAGTAGTTTAACTTCTTTCAGAAACATTATCATTGACATTGAAGGAAATACAAATCTCTACAAAAGAAAATTCCTAACTTACTAGGACAAGTTATTTTAATGACCTAAATTTAAATGAACTAAATAATTCATTCACACCTAACTTCTCTTGAAAAAAAATTCTTTAAAATATACCAAATATACCAGTTTAAAATATACAAGTATTAAAATATATACAAGTATTAAAATATACCAGTTTGACATGCTTGCTCACAATAAGAGGCAAATTAATGATGAGAAGATAATATAGTAATCTTAACAACAATAATATAATAATTATAACAATTTATCAATTATAATAGGCCAGTCCGGATAGCCGAGATCGCTAAAGCAGTAGTGCAGCGGTGATCTCGGACGAAAGGATCGCGGGTTGGAGTTCCGCCTCGGGCATGGGTGTGTTTGTATGGGCATGTCTCTGTGTGCCGCTCATTCATCCATCATCATCATTCCATCTTCCATCCCCCAGGACTAACCCTGAGCTAGAAAAATCGGGTTCAGACTAATGCTGATCCCCCTGGTAAGTAACATGCAAGACTTGCAAGTGATACAATGATACTGACCCAGTGCAAGTGCATGTCCTGCGAGGTGCAAGATGGCGTATTCGCGAGCAAAAATAATACTAATAATAATAATAATAATAATAATAATAATAATAATAATAATAATAATAATAAGAGACGCACTTGCATTATAATTATACTATACTCTCACTATTACACTATCATTATAATTACACTATAATTATGGTTATTAAACCATGTCGGACCGGTAGCCGTAGCTCAGTGCATCAACTGATGTCACTGCAGCGCCTCTGACTGGGAGGTCCTAGGTTCATGTCCTGACGGCGGCAGGATTTTCGATACTAGCTTTGCAGCTATATTGAACTCATTCGTTGTCTGGAGGAGAATTCTAGCGGCCGGCTGCTCTGATCGGTAGTTTTCCGTTGTTTCTCCGATCAACACCAGGCGAATGCCGGAGCAGTACCATACCAAACGGGCCACGGACCGCGCGCATTCTGTCCTTCCTCTTCCTTGTCCTATCCTCTCCCCTTACACATACACTTACACTAACATGCACTACACTACCACATATTCCGGGAGACCGGTTGGGAGCTTAGAGCTTGTCCCGGCTGGAGCTGTAACCCGCTGGTGGGAGAGTCCTGGATAGGGGGAAATCCCACTAGCCGACGTTAGGTCGGCGCCGGATCTCTCCATCCGGCGGGGGAAGATCACCGCCATCTCCCGAGAAAAAAATGCACTACACTAACGCGACTAATGACTTAAGCAGTTGACGCGCCCGGAAACACGAAAAATTCAATCAATCAATGAACCACGTCGGAGCCTGCTAAATGAGTACAAGTTCCCACTTTTTTCTTAACTGTCTCCCATTTTCATTTTTTTCTTCAATTTCTCCTTTATTTATTTGTATTGATAGGTACAAGGAATTTTGTTTCCAACAGTTGATAATTATCCAAAACTAATTAGAACGGGAACTTTTTGTTACAGATGTTCCATTTTCCTTATTATTAGAGTATCCAATTTCCCCATCGTTTGCATCGTGCATAACATAGCATTCGGACTGCTTAAGTAAAATTCAAATTTGATAGAACATTCAAAGTTTATCTACTAAAAATCTACCTTTTACATAATTATCACGCCGGCTTAAGTGGCTCAGGGAATTATTTGATTTCATTGCAGTGCCTCTGGCCGGGAGGTCCTCGTATTCGAGTCCCGTTGGTGACAGGGTTTTCGACACTACCTAGGATGATCAGCTAGGTCGACTTCAGCCGCTGTCTGGAGAAGAATTCTGGCGGCTAATCGGTAGATTTTTGTGGTTTCTCCTATCACACCAGACAAATGCCTGAGCAGTTCCCTAACAAACAGGCCACGGATCGCACGCGATCTTTCCTTCTCTAATCATCCCTTACTTACACACACATGCCCAACACTACCACACACTTAGGGAGACCAGTCGGCAGATAAGAGCTTGTTCCGGCTGGAGCGGTGGCCGCTGGTGTGCAAAAACCCGCAAGCCGATATGTAGGTCGGCATCGGATCTCGCCATCAAGCTGGAGAATATCGACACCACCTCGCGTGACGAAACATGGACTTCATTTATAGGACTTATGACCTTGACAGTTGACATGCCCGGAAACACTAATCAACTAATTAATAAATCACAATTATCAAGGGATCCAGAAGTGTATTCACAACTAAAAAAAACGTTAAATTATCCTCGCCGTAATATCCCGTAGCTCCCTGGATTATACCGGAAGAAGTCTATTCACACTCATGAGTACCTCCATTGCCACCATAATGAAGCGCAAAATCACTTGCACAGGAGTGGAAAAATCCATTTGCCGCGCATCTAGAATAGCCGCAGGTCCGGCTGAACCGCCGGTGGCTGGGTGTAGTTTTTTGTGCAAGGCGGCTCCCTTTGTCCGCCTTCGGAGTGGGGTTCCTTCGGCTCCGAGCGCATTTACAGTGCTAGAGCCAGGCAATGTGGCGTGGACAGAAAGAAATTACTTTCACTGGAGTTATCTGTTTTCAACATGACTGAGTGAAGGAAGTAGAGGTATTTGTAAAGATGTAACCGGACCTCTAATTATTCTTAACTTTGTAACCAATTTTCTGCGCGCATATACATTGAAAGAAAATTATGTGACATCCAGCCATGAGTGAGGTGTGTATGGCTTTGGTAGATTCCCAGGAACTCGAGAAACATACAAGAAATAAATATTACTAATTCATTCGCTTGATGCCTAAACCCGCATGTCCATTTTTTCACACTTTGAGATATGTTGATTGTACTATATAATTAATGTAGTCGTCAGGTATAAAAAACCCTCATGTCTGCCGCAAATTGTGGTATATCATCTGGGTAAAATGTTAATTTGTTGCAGAATCGGGTGTGAAGTGAATGAGTTCTTTTTTGTTCTCTTGAATAATCGTGGAGAGTGGACATATGGGTTACTGCGGTCATATGCCTGTAAAAATATCACGTGATTGTACACAAAATAGTTTTTTTCTGCTATGTCACGACTAGAAATGTTTTGAAATGAAAACATCAGAACATATTTTTTTGCTTTTAAGAGGGTTAGAAATTTATACGTGCCACGTGATATTAACTTCCCTTTTTTTACTTTTGAGCATTTGCGTCATTCCTCCACAATCCAGGCGTCGACTCTATTTCCAGCTTGTAGGGAAAATGAATTGTAAAAAGCATTTTTATGTATAATGACGGAGAATAGCGGGTGGATGTTGAAAATTCTTGTTTCAATAGATGTTTGAGAAAATAAAGAATTGTTTTTGGTCTCAAATATCTACCACATAGAACGTGTTGAAAATGTTTAGGGGCATCTTTTTACGCTCATATTTCACTATAATCTCTGACACTAGAATGTCTGATTTACCCTTAACCCATAGAATGCGCAGCGGAAACGTTTCTACTTCAAAACTTCAAAGTTTTTTCGTAACACAATATTGGAAAGGCGTTTATACATTTGATTTGATTTATTTGGTCAAAAAACGGTAAAAACTGTGCATGACGTATGGGGAAGAAGATTATCTGTGCACGTTTTCTTGAATACCAGAATCTCATCCCAACATATTAACGATAGTTAAAAGATGAATGAAAGTTAAAACAACAATAATAATAATAATAATAATAATAATAATAATAATAATAATAATAATAATAATAATAATATTTTTTGAAAGCTCGAGATTAGTAATATTTGGAAAGCTAGACATCCCGAGTTAAAAAAAACTATTTGTAACGGTAAACGAACGTTAGATTTGATTTCTCTGCATTGCTAACAATATAGTAACTCACCCTCAGCTCTACTCCTACCACTATAAGCAAAGGGAGAGGTCAATAAAACTTGGGCTTAGTGAAGCACACTTCACTAGAACACACTTCAAAATAATAATTTATTGTCTTTGGAAGCACATTTCACTACATTACTATAACACACTTCAAACTAATAATTTATTGTCTAATAGAGTTATTACACTCGATTTTCAAACGACATAATGTAATATCGACCGATGACCTAATAAAACGTGTCAATTCCGTGTTTGTTCCAGATTTTGCTTCGTAATTTAATGCAAATGTTAAAATATTAAGTTAAGCTATCTTATTAGTGTGGTCAAAATGTCTTCGATTCATCTTGAACAAGATATGCTACCAGTCGCTGGAAGAACTGCTTAATGAACATAGAACAGGTAGATGTAACACTGTTAGATGTGCAAACGCATTTGTTGACGCAGTTTAGTCCCTCACAAACAGTGTGATACAATATTGTATTAAAGATAGTGCAACTATGTACATAAATGTTAGAATTAAAATAAAATTGAATACCATATCAGATTCTACACGTGTGGTGTATGGTGGAAGCACCTATGTTCACCGGTTCACCGGTGATACGAAGGTGGAACATCTATATATCGACTCCTCTCGACATTTTGCAGAAAATCACAGTTAAAAAATTGCGTATACTTCACGTAAAATGACAAAAATTACTCATTGTTTCGAAAAAAATTATATCAATTTATTTAAAGATCTGTCATTACAGAACAGATTTTATTTTTATGCAAATCTCTATCTTCAATATTGGAGTTGGTTGAACAATTATTGAAGTTTTCCGATTTTAGAAGATTTACAGATTTCAACGAAAATGTACCTTGAAAAATAAAAATAAAAAAATTAATTTCAAGTTCACGGGCCTCGAGTTCGTTCAAGTCGAACCAGGAATATAAATTTTAGAGAAAATCGTGTGAACGGTTTAGGAGGCATATCAATCCGCGCCCTCGGGAGCTACGAGCTCGCCGGAGAAACCCAGCGATAGGGACAACTGTCGCTGCACGGACAACTTGCCCTGATGCGGTTATTTACCCTCCAAATTCAGAGAGGGGTGTACACAAGCAAGCTGTAGCGCCGCGAGACCAGGAACAGTGGTTTCATACGAATAGAGGTTTGCCAAAAGTGTTCTTTCAAATTACCGAGATTTGGATTATGTTTATGTTCCTTACTTCGACACTAGCTTTTCAGCTAGGTCGAATTCAGTCCCTGTCTGGTGGAGAATTTCGGCGGCCGGCTGCTCTGATCGGTAGTTTTCCGTGGTTTCTCCGATTAACATCAGGCGAATGCCGGAGCAGGACCCTAACAAACGGGCCACTGACTGCGCGCGATTTTTCCTTCTTCTTCCTTGTCCTATCCTCTCCCCTTACACACACACTTACACTAACATGCACTACACTACCACATATTCCGGGAGAACCGTTGGGAGCGTAGAGCTTGTTCCGGCTGGGGCGGTGCCCCGCTGGTGGAAGAGTCCTTGTTAGGGGGAAACCCCACTAGCCGACGGTAGAGTACTACTCCGACACTCGGGTTTAATCGGAGGAACTACGAAAAGCTACCGATCAGAGCACCTAGGTGCTAGACTTCTCCTACAGACAGCGACAGAACTCGACCTATCTACCTCGGTAGAGTCGAAAATGCTGTTACCGTCGGGACTCGAATATAGGACTTCTCGGTTAGAGAACTTAAGGAACATCGGTCGCGCGGTCTGTGGCCCGTTTGTTAGGGTAGTGCTCCGGCATTCGCAAGGTGTTGATCTGAGAACCTACGGAAAACTACCGATCTGAGCAGTCACTAGAATTCTCCTCCAGATCTGAATTCGTTCTAGCTATCTATCTCGTATCAAAAATCCTGCTACTATTGGGACTCAAACCCCAGGATACGCCTGTCAGAGGCAGGTCAGTGGAGCTCTACAATTGACCCTCAGAGCCACCTAAGTCGGTCCTCGTACTCGAGTATAAAGCTACCTTGCTCGGACCTTGACGTGCCTGTTGCGGCGCTAGCGGTGACCACGGACCGACAGAAAGACGTTCTGTCGTCAATCTATTTATCGAAATTGAGGACCTATAAAACGTGGATTCTGATTTGACAACACAATGTCCTAGAGGAAGTAATTTACTACATATAGAAACAATATTTATCCGCTTTTTCGTAATGAAGGCCCCACAAAACGAGTTTGTCTATCAAAAATCCGCCAATTTCTGCTGCAGTATTCCAATACGTACGAGAAAGCAAAGGCAACTCCATATCGGTAGCAGGTCAATAGGTAGATTTCTATCTGCAGCAACTACATAAACAAACCGGAGAGGGTGGTGGTACAGTCAGCAGTACTGGGAAGGACACGTTTTAGTTCGGCATTCATACATCGTCCTGACCCTAACATGTGTTCTTACGTTTGTACAAAGTCAATGACCGACACTTCGCCAGCTGTTGGGGCTCAGTTGAAGCCGCTGACCTGGCACTGAACGAAAAGGTACCGCCGTCCGAGAGTGAGGAGGGAAGTTCGAGGTCAGCAAGCCAGCTGGCGAGCGAAACGGGAAACAACACGAACAACTACGCGACACGAACAAGAACAGAGTCGTTATTAGTGAAGGTAATCAGGTTTATTAATTTATGTTGAATCATTATGATTTCAGGATATTTTCAAAAATATCCAGAGAAAAATATCAAACAATAAAATTTATCAGTGTTTGATTTCTTATTAATTGAGACGTTTAGAACGAAACTAATAAACTGTTTGAAAAGTATTGTGTCTGTAGATTGAAAAAGAGGATAAATAATAGAAACAATATCCGATGACCCAAAGCCATTTCCAAATTTTTCTTTCCTTTTGTTTATTCTTATCTCACTAACATATTCCAAGATTGGAGTCCGACGATGGTGAACTTTCGATACTAATTACATAGACAAGTGAAAATATTCTACTATCTTAGGACGAATTCTAGAAAGCGGCTGTCCTGATAGTTTTCTTTAGTTTTGTCCGATCAATACCAGGCGAATGCCACACCAGTACTCTCAGAAACGATCCCCGAACCACGCCCATCCTTAAACGTGTCTCCTCCTTTCTCTTTCCACACGCATAAAGATTACACTGCCACACAGTGTGTGGTCATGTCACGTTGGATGATCAGTCGGGGACTTAGAGCTTGTCCCAGCTGAGAGGTTAAGCGCTGGGGGAAGATATCCGGAAGAGAAAACCCTACAAGCTGACATGTAGATAGGCGGCGGATGTCACGTTCTAGTGGAGAGGAACATCGCCACCTCTCATCTATAACATGCACTACACTTACGGGTCCAATAGCCGAAGTAATTTACCGCCCGGAAACACTAAATACCCCCACACTTGCCCGCCGCAACCCGCGACACTGGGAGTATGTTCAGGACGACAGCCGCTCTCGCTCGAGTTCTTGGGGCCGGTTTCGCCAATGCTTGTTAACACACTAACTAAACGTCAGGAGATTTGAACGGTCCGTTAGAGAAAATACGTGTTTCATCAAACTTTAACGCTTGCTAACTTTCCGTTAAAGTTAACGCGCGATCTCAACTCCGTTAGCAGCAGTTAACGCTTGGTTGCAGCGCAGCGCGGTTCAATTCAGTTTGAGCACACAGCAGAGAAAAATGGAGAAAGCTCTGCAATATATATTGGACAATATTTTATAAAGTCTGGAAATGTCTGTGCGCCCGCGTGTATTCAGGGAAAGAAGAAATTATTTTTATTGGTAGGACGATAGGGACTTTTCAGCCAGATTCAGGTGTACCAAACAATAGATACTAGAAATCCTGGAATTGATTAAGCAAGATCTGGAGTTTTCATCAAACAGGTCAGAAAATATTACATGCAATAGTTACGTACCATTTATCACAACCAAACTACATATGTAACAGTTTTGCATGCACATTGAAAACTATCTTGTATAACTTTCATGAATGCAAATTAGGTTATGAATGGTTTTGTTCATTACGTACATTATATATGAAATTGTGTAACTATTCATTCTTATCAGAAGATAGGCTACAGCTTTCTTCACAGACAGTCATTCCAAAAATGTTGGAAACAAAATCATAAAACCATAAAGTTCAAAGTATGATATGAATTAATTACATAATATTATAATTAAGTTCATTATTTATTAAAAAATAAAAACTCATTATTAGAAATTTGTTTCAATTATATTCATTTCCAGGAACGAGTCAATCACACCAATTAACCAGTTACTTATGACTACGTTATTATGCAACTGGCAGCTACCAGCAGGTTATGGGTGACTATATTGGGGCCAGCAAATCTACGGCTAACCGTATTGTCCATAGAGTTAGCTGCGCTTTGGCAAGACTGTTGCTTTATTCTATGTAATCAAGTAAACATACCATAGAGTTTTCAGTTCACAGCCTTCTAGAAACCAATACTTACGCATTTTGTACACCCATTAAAGTTAGCTGGCGAT
The DNA here is from genome assembly GCA_011170035.1 of Teleogryllus occipitalis. Taxonomy (NCBI): domain Eukaryota; kingdom Metazoa; phylum Arthropoda; class Insecta; order Orthoptera; family Gryllidae; genus Teleogryllus; species Teleogryllus occipitalis. Next base: position 49,868 of record BLKR01002173.1, read on the forward strand.
TAGCTAACTGAAGCCGCGGAAGCGTGGGTGAAACGGAACAAATCTTAATGGGGACGTTAATTTTTACGACTCGTTTACTAACGTCACGTAAGGTGTATGTTGGTGATGCCGGGCCTTAGTCAGAGACGAGAGCAACCACCCCACTTAATATACTCCCACCCGATACTCCAACCAAGGAGCGTTCAGGAATTGAGAAATAAATACATCTGACGGCATTATAGATATTGTCAAGGATATTAATTTTGGAATGAATATTATACAATATGAACTGTACTGTACAATTCAAACTCTTCTGACCGCTTGGTTTTAAGTGGCCGCAGCGCAAGTGCCAGCCAGCACTTCTCTCTGTGGGGACACGCGCTCCCGCCTCTACCGCCCGCTGCTCGCCCACCCGTTCACCACGGTCACAGGCGAAGACTCTGAACAACAGCCTGCAAAGACCTGAGCCATTTCGCATGGAGGCAATTTGGGCGTTCCCTGATTATCGTCCAATTTACTTTCCTGTTTACTGCAAAGTATTGATAAAGTTATATAAAGAGTTACGCCTGAATTTTGGACGATCAAACATTTTTTGTAGGAGCCTGATTCTGAAAAAGTGAATTTTTCTAGCTCTTGAATGCAATATAATTACTTTATTTTGTCTTAATATTGTCAAAATGTACTTTTTGTTGGGGCTTCATACCACGTTTTTTTCGTAAAACAAGCCTGTCTGTCCATTTTTCATAATTTTGGATATTGTCTAATAAATCTTGCTGATGGTACGGCCCCTCGAATTTGTAGCAAATCTTTTCATTTTTGAGTGGGTGCACAACATGAAGCCAATATGATATTTTTGATTCTTTTTAAAAAAGTTTGGAAGACTTTTTTAAAAATTTTATACTCAAAAGAACAATAATTGATTTAATACTATTACTTATTTTAATTAAATTCTCAAACTCAAAAATTCGAAAACCGCAAGTTCAACTTTCTTCTCGATGCTTCGGGGCTTGGCAGAACGCATGGTGGTGTAATGGGTTAGAGGACTGCTGGCGATGTCTAAGAGCAAAAGTTCGGATCCCAGTCTAAGCAAATATGATTGCAGATTTCTTTTGTGGGTTCAACTGGTATTGTAGGGTTAGGTAATAAAAGTCACCGAAATAGGTAACCAAGAGGCACTTAAAACTGCCAAAATATATTAAATAAGATAAATAAAACCTTCGTTTTAATTAAAAAATAACTATCAACAAATAGTTCTGTGTGTTACTACCGAATAAGGAATTACAACCCAAAAGTGCATCCAACAGATTTTAGGCGAAAATATGGTGGCAGATTGTGGCATTGAAAAGATATTGATGCAACAAATGTAGTTTCACTATGCGCACGTTTTGTTGAGCTCTCCTTTTGCTTGTAGTGGTAGGAGTAGAGCTAAGGGTGAGTTCCTCTATTGTTAGCAATGCATAAAAATCAAATCTGCAGTTCATTTACCGTTGAAAATAGATTTTCTATTACTCGGGAATGAAAATATCTAGTTTTTCGAATGTTGCTAATCTCGCGCGTTTTAAAACATTATTATTATTATTATTATTATTATTATTATTATTATTATTATTATTATTATTATTATTATCAATATTAGTATTATTTAATTTTCATTCATCTTTCAAATATTTGTAGTTAAAACGTTGGGATGGGATTCTGGTACTCAAGAAAAAGTGCAAAGATAATCTTCTCCCCCCATACGTCATATATAGACTTTTTACAGTTTTTAACAAATAAATCAAATCAAAACCCACGTTATAATCGCGTAAATGAGGGAAAAGATGCGTCATAATCTCTCAAAATTAAGTTTTCATGGCCCAAAACGAACACGAATTTCTGGGTACAGGTGATGTATGTGGGACAGGTGTGGGACGGTTAGAACAGATGGAGAATTGACGAGGAAACAGCTCAGGAGTATGCGGAGCAAAAAAAGAGAAATTAAAGTGAAGATAAGTGACAGAAATAATATTTCACGATACAACTAAAAGGACTATTTTCCTTTCTTTATAAGTTAATCTCCTGAAACAGCAATGGTTAGTCCCGTATAGTACATTTCCTATTACGCGTAATTCAGGGTTTGTCACATCAATGGTGGGTTCTACTCCAAGCAATCGTAAATTTGAAAACTATTTTTATTTACAAAGTGGAAAGGTTTTCCGCGGGTCATTTATTTCAAAGCAATAATAATTGTGAACAATTTTTTTTTCTCATTGGGGCTCCCAAGGGCAAAATAGCCCAGCACATCAACGAAGTAAAAACGGCCCTGGTTGGAAAGGCTATCTCTCCTGCTCACTCTTTCCCCGCGAAGTCTGCAACTTGTGGCTTCAATGCGTTGCCTACGACGTCGTAAAATTCCCCTCGAACGCACCTCGGAGCACGTCTCGTATTTCGCAGCGTTGCCACTCTGCGGTTACGCCGTTCCCTTTCGTCGCTGCGAGATCAGACACAGGGCACTTGCATTTCTTGTGGTCTTATTCACAGTAACACTAGTTATGATCGGAGGTTCTGAAAATGTAATAGTATTATAAGCGCTCGATAAAGCACATCAGCGAATAAATAACAGGGAATTTTTCCTTTTGCCTTCATCATTAATCCTGTTATTGACCAGAATAAAATGTGAAAATTCAGTAGATTCCAGATAAACAACGTGCATATTTGTCAACACAATTTGCTCTTGTTCAAGAATCAGTGGATATAGCTAACTTTACACTACATTGATTTATTGTTAGTGATTCCGGGCGCGTCAACTACTGAGGTCGATAGTCCCGTAAGTGTGATGCCTGTTTTCTCATCGGGAGGTGGCGGTGATCTCCCCCCCCCCTGAATGACGAGATCCGGCGCCGATCTACCGTCGACTAGCGAGGTTTTGCCCCAACCAGGTATCTCCCACCACAAGGGCACCGTCCCAGCCGGGACAAGCTCTATGGCCCCGACCGGTCTCCCGGCATAGATAGATAGATATTTATTATTCTGCAGGTAGGTATATACAACCTGGTGGCAGAACTCTACAATTTACATATTACTAACATTAACTTTAAATTATTTAACAATGCATGTGCGATATTGTTGTGCATGTTAGTGTAAGGGTGTGTGTAAGGGGTGAGGATAGGACAAAAAAGAGGAAGGAAAGATCGTGCCCGATATTTTTGGTACTGGTCCGGCATTCGCCGGGTGTTGCTCGGAGAAACCACGGAAAATATTGGTACACATATTACAATGAAGTTCAACCACACTCATTTCACTGAGATGAATAGAAAATACAGCTGCGTGCGACAGTAAAAAGCTCTCAGCTTGCTTCATACTTCGTGCCTTCTTATCGAGTATTTCATCACCTTCCCGTCGTATTTATAGAGTTTTGTTATGATTGTGTTATCGAAACGCGCACGTAGGAATTCTGGAGTGTATGACGTGATCACTGTATACATTAATGAAAGGTGACTTTCGAAACCTACTTCGTAATTTTATGTTGACCCAAAGGCAATATGAAAAGGACTTGAAAATCTCTTCACTGTTTAATTTAAGTAGCACTTCGTAACACAAAATCAATTTTGATTCATTTTTCACACGTCAAAATAAATAATGTTCGAATGATTTAATGAAGTATTTACAGCACAGAACGTAAAGACGCTGTTCATCAATTCGCACCTTCCCTGGCGTTTTAAATGTACCCTCCCGAAGATAATGTCCAATTCTTACTAAGAGAAGACGTTGACAGTTACGGTAAAAGTACATTTTCTTATGCTAGTGGTGGGGGAGGGATTGCATCAGGGGAAGGGCAGAAAGTTCTTCAGAATGTGCAGACTAAAAGACACCACAGACCCGCGCGGATCATCCACTGCCTACGCGGAACGTTCACAACGGAGATTTCGCATCACGTGTTGGCTTCTGAGCACGTTCGGACTTGCGCGGCAGGTAAACGGCGCTGCAGTGGATTGGCAGCGTTCTGTTCGCTGTGGATTTCCATTCGTGGTCGGAAGCAGTTTTTCCGCTGCCGCTCCTGTTTTGCTGTAGTAATTAAGGCAAACACTCGTCAGAACTCGAATATTTTGAGCTCGCCAGTGAATCGGACACGAAATAACGGTAAGAGAAAATACTTCTGTGTTCAGTAATTCAATTAATTTTAAATAACATTAAACTTCGATTTTTACATTTTTTGTTCTTAAAATGTACATTTTTCGAATGAAAAGTTTCAATATATTTATAATTCTATTGTATATACATGTGTATATATATACACACATGTGGGAGGTGTGTGTATATATATATATATATATATATATATATATATATATTGTATATATATATATATATATATATACAAAAACCCCATTTACACGAATTCCAAGGCATCGAAATAATTGGAATTCCTGTTACAAAAATTCGTGTTATCTAAGTATTATAAATGTCCGTATTACCATAATCCCTTGCAGGGGCCGAAGTTATGTTTGTGTTACGGTGAAATCCTTGTTAACCGAATTTGTCCTAACAAGGGTTTACTGTCTTCTGCGATCAGATTCAAAATTTTATGAAAACAGGCACTGGTCATGATTGTAAATTAAAAGCGTTTCTCATCCTTTGTGAGATCAAGATTTGAAAATCTTCGTACTATTTCTTTTTAGATCAATATCATGGACCCCTTTTTAACGTTTTCTAAAGAAATATTACCAATTTGAGGGAAAATCGCGTCTACCGCGGAAAATTTCCACGTCACATCCGCTGGGAATCTTCCGCTCTGGTGGGAGCCTTAAGTAAAGGCACTATTCGTAGGTGACGGAGACTCCATCGGTGATTGGGAAACTATCGTTGAGAGCGGTGGAAGCTGCAGTAATTGACTGAGTGCGGGAATGATGACGATCTATAGACTTCGGTGGAGGAGGCTCCTCCGGGAATGGCAGCGGCTAGCGGCCTGTGGACAGGTGCGGATGAGATAGATATCGCTCTCCATAGAAACCACGGAAAACTACCGATCAGAGCAGCCGGCCGCTAAAATTCTCCTCCAGACAGCGACTGAATTCGCCCTAGCTGGAAAACTTTGGTCGAAAATCCTGCCACCGTCGGGACTCAAGTCTAGGACCTCCCGGTCAGAGGGACTGCAGTGGCATAAGTTGATGCCCTGAGCCATCTCTCCCAGTCAAGAGTTCGGATTACGTGGTTTTCCCTAAAAAGGTATCGCCCCCCCCCAAGCCGGCGCAAACTCTAAGCTCCCCAGTGATCTCCCGACTTGTGTGGTAGTGTCGTGAATGTGTGTGTTAGAAAGGGTGGAAATAGAACAAGGACGAAATGAGAAAGATAGTGCGAGGTCCGTGGCACGTTTATTAGGCTACTGCTCCGGCAAACGCCTGGTGTTGATCGGAGAAACCGTACAAAACTACCGATCGGAGCAGTCACCTGCAAGAACTCTCCTCCCAAGAGCTGTCGCACCCGACCTAGCTATATACCCGACCTAGCTCTCTAGCCAGAGTCGAATATCCTGCCACCTTCAGATTCCGAATCCTACCCGGTCAGAGGCCCCGCAGTGCCATCCACAATGCGCGGGTCGAGGCGGCGGCGGACGCGTAGACGGGGGCGTAGGCTAATGAGAGATTGGCGACGGCTGCGGAGATTTTCCTTTTCTAATTTCCAAGATTTGAATTTATTGATTTAAATGCTTCAAAATGTGACATATAAATTCGAATTGTGTCTCAAACATGGACAGAGTAACACAATTTTAACAAGCCGTACGCAAATGTGTTTTGCTTTGATTTGCTGTGGCACAGTAATTTTTATTTTCTTCCTTCTGATTAATAGTGTTCGTTACACTACGAAGCTTTAGCGAAACGTATCATAGCGGGTGCGAAACATTTGTAACGTTTCTCCTATTGTCTGGTCCTGATAACGTTTCTCTTCGTTATTTACATAGAATATAGGTTTGATTTGATATATTTCGTCACAGAATAGTAAAGTCTGTATGAGACGTATGAGAGCGAAGTAGAATCTGCACCCGTTTCCTTGAGGTTTAGTCTCTTTTAACCGTAAAGAGTTAAATGGTGAAGAAATCTACCAATACCAACAAAGCCAGATTAGGAACATTTGAAAACTATATTTTTACTCTCGAGTTATAGAAATATTTATTTGCATTGAGAAACGAACTACAGATTGGATTTTAGTATTGCTAACAAAATAGTAATCCAACTCTAATTCTACCACAAATTTGCGCACAGTAAAGGTACTAAAGTAACGTACATGTAGTATATGCGGATTTCTTGCAGTGAGCTGTTGTTACAGAAACCTGATAAATATAATTATAAATATCATTATTGTGTGAAAGTATGTTCCTACCATTAAATAAGTCCGTTTTGGAAAATATTGTAGATTTGTAAATAAATAGGCAAGGAAATGGTAATTTACATGCTCATTTAAGTGAAGCTTGCAGGAATCACATGGATATAATTTGCTTATTATTCGAATAATGTATTTTCTGCAATATAAAATATGGGTACTGTAGGATGAACTTTTCCGGAATATTACACCATATCTCAGCAGAAGATACGATATTGACTCCTATCCACTTATTTCTGTAACAGTAATTTTTACAATTGACTCCACAAAGCGTTTCGGTCACCGTGTGTTAAAGAATGATACAAGCTACTCGTCCGTTAATTGAGTAGTCAAGAAGAGTGCGATTGTTAGGTTCTCTCCGTTAATTTGAACTATAGCTGCCCCAATCACCGTCAGTAGTGGCCATTTTTGCTTCGGCCAAAACCATTATTCTGCTAGACGACGAAAGGAGCTTAGCGGAACTGACAGGCCTGAGGACCATTCATGTGTCTATGGTGGGTTGCCCGGGTAACCTCCCGCTCTTTATTTGTATTTTTTTTTAAATTTTGTTTTGACTTCAGCTTTCAGTTATTCATTAATTGAACAATGTTTGACATACTACAGTGTTTGACAGCTATATTGATTCGAAAATATTGCTACTCTCCACTCATGGGGCTACAAATATATTCATCATTCGTAAGTGGAACATTACCCACACACAAGACACTTTGAGTATGTTACTGAATATTCATCACACACAGATTTATTACATTATTTACAACTCTTCCTTGTCTTTTCTTAATTTTTGAATTGGCGATTTACGAATGAAACAGTCGTTGAATTCTTCCAGATGCATCTCGTTCTCGGGGAATTTTTTTTACAGCAGGTTCCAGGAATCTTTCAACCATGCCACTATTCTGCGCAATTAAAATATTTTATCCTCAAGAACTGTTTCTACAACTAGATAATACACTGCGCGTCAAAAGGGAATGTAATATTGATTTTAGCAATAATATTTTAAGTATTAGCTTCCATGTCCCTAAAAATTAAATGTGTCTCTAATAAGAATTTTACCTCCACTTCTCGGTCCCTCAATTATCCCTCCCTCGATCAGGTTAATCGTCCGTTTTCCCTTATCTTCTGGGCAAATGCTGACAGCCCCTTGTTTTGATCCTGGACATCAATGACTGTGCATTCACTCTCTTCGCAATTTTCCTTTAGCTCTACGAGGCATGTAGGTATCACTGGCCTACAAAAATTAACATTTTTTCTTTCACAAGAATGAAAATAATAGATTCTAGAAGTATTTTCATATTGAATTCATATATCATTTCAGTTTTTCGTTATCAGGCAGGAGTTTTTCGTGATATTCACTTGAACGTTTTATATTTTTTTATAAAATCAGTAACTAGCTACCCAACTCTAAATGTTATACTACTCGTCCTGACACATTCTGACTACTCATTCTGTAAGTCAAAAGTAGTAACGTTGATTTACGGGCATATTCTGTATCTGAAACATCTCTCTTCTTGATACAACAGTAGTCAGCCAATATGCCTTACGATGGCATACAATGTGTACCATTCTTCTAACAAAACAATAGTCTTAACACACAATTTTTTTTTCGTCCCCCCGGTTTTCGAAATCACCAACTTGATAGCCAAAATAATATTGATAACCCTTTTTTCTTTCTCGTATACATATGTATATACGGGAGTAATATGCGTAGTATAGAGAAAGTTATGTAATGCTCAAATATCGATTTCGAGATTTCAACGGAAATACACGTTTTGGGGTCCCCTGATACCAAAAAAGTACTTTTCAAAACATCCGTCCATCCGTCTGTCCATCCGTCCGTCTGTCCGTCTGTGAACACTATTAGCGCCTAAACCACACACGATCTTTTCTAAATTCCATTCCAGTCGATCTGGCTCTAGTCGAATCTTTGAAATTTTGAAAAACATTCTGTAAAATTTGGGGTATTTCACATGAAGCCACCTGGATATTTTCAAAATTTTCTCAAAAACAGCTACAACTTTTTTCTTTAAATTTATTGTAAGATTTTATAAAATACATTTATTCAGGTGGCATAGTTCTTATTTTGACGGTTAACTCTGAATTTTCGAAACCTTTAAATAATCTCCGACGTCTTCCTGTAGATACAATAGAGATTTCTCCTTCAAATGAAATTTGTTGTTCATAAATATTTCTTTCATTCAGGTCATGTAGACTTTAGTAGTTTAGAGTGTAGTATAAATTTTAGTAGTTTTTGTGCAATAGCGTGTGCAAAATTTTAATTTTTTTAAATGACAAAAACAAGATGTTTCTCAAAAACCGCTCGATGTTTCCTTTACATTTTTGGTAGATAGTGCCGAATCGATCATATTCTATGACATAAACACCATATTGGTCTATTCTTTTGTTTCTTCAAACTTTACAAAAATGTATCTCTTTTACTTTTTCACCACATCTTTTCCAAATTGAAGAATCCTGTCCATCTGGCTGTAGTTGAAGCTTTGAAATGTTGTAAAATATTCTTTAGGATTTGGGGGTACTTTACATGAAGTCCCCTAGATATTTTAAAACTTTCTCAAAAACGGCTCCAAATTTTTTCTTTAAATCTCTTGCAAGTATAGAGTAAAGTACACTTATAAAGGTGACATATGTCCGATATTCACGGTTAACTCTGAATTTTCAAAAATTTTCAAGGTTTGCATTTTTTCATCGTTTTCCTACAACTACAAAATTGAAGATAAAGATTTTTCTTTCAAATGAAATTTCTCGTACACAAGTAGTTTTTTTATGAAGGTCATGGGCATTTTTTCAAAAATTTTAGTAGTTTTTGTGCAATAGTGCGTGCAATATTTTCAATTTGAAACAAATAAAAACATATTTTTTTTAAAAAACCGCTCAAACTTTTTTCTTTTAATTTTTGGTAGGAGTAGTTTCAAATATATGAGACTTAAACGCGATATTGCTCTATTCTTTTGTTCATTCAATAATTACAATAAAGGAATTATATTGACTTGTGTCTCCCGTCGGTAACATTTACACTGGAGGCGATTTCTACACATTATTATATTGATGAGTTCATGTTCTTTAATGTCATATAATATTTTTTGGAAAACACGACAGTTTTCTGTAAAAATGAGCTCAAAATTCCGCATTTTAAGAAACGCTCAAACGCCATTTTCTTAAAAATGGCTCCAAACTTTTTTCTTTAAATGTTTCAAATGGATTGTGCTAATTGCACTGTTTACTATGACATAAGTTCAATTTTGTGTATTCCTTTATTTTTTCAAATATTACACAAATGTAATTTTTTTGAAATATCTCTCACGCCGTTAATATACACATTTCCATCGATTTGTATACATTATTACATTTCTAAGTAAAAGTGCTTCAAATGACTTGAAATTAAGTTTTTCGAAAACTCAATAGATTTCTATAAAAAAGAGCTTGAAATGTTGCATTTATAGAGATGCTTAATCGCCATTTTCTTAAAAGCAGCGCAAAAATTTTCAATGAAAATTTCTATTTTGGTCAAAATTTTACTCTTCTTTAATATTCTTGACGTGATATTTCAGTTCTACTATTAAGATACCGAAAAGTTGAGAAAATGTCAAGAAAATGTACTTTTGGTGACAATGGATAGCAGCTGACCAGGGATTGAAGCAAGACCATACAGTCAATTCACACATTAGAAATTAAAAAAATTTGCTACGAGAAAGTCTGTGCCATTCAGTAGTACCTCTAGTTACTTTGTCGTATAAATATGTATACACGAAGTAATATACGTAGTATAAAGAAAGTTATGTAATGCTGCGCGAAAAAATGAGCGGATTTTTGGCACAAAAATTTCACACCGGGCTCTGACAATGAAAAAGTGGATAAATACAGCTGCTAAGTTAAGAAAAAATCCTCTAACTTGTGTTGCAGCCAGAATCCGTGTTCTGTGGGACCTTGATGACGGAAAACCAATAGAAAACAAAACGTCCGTCCGTCCTAACCAAAGTCCGTTAAAACTACTAGCGCCTAAACCGTGCGTCGATTTTTTTCCAAATTAAAGAAACACCTGTCCATTAAGCTCTGTAGATTTTGAAAAACATTCTTTAAAATGTGTGGGTACTTTACATGAAGACATTTTCAAAATTTTCTCAAAAACGGCCCCCATTTTTTCTTTAAATTTCTTGTAATAATAGAATAAAATACACATATAGGTGGCATAGGTCTGATTTTATGGTTAACTCTGAATTTTCGATAATTTTAAAAATTTGAATAATATCCGGCGTCGTCCTGCAACTACAATATTAAAGATAGATATTTTTTCTTCAAATAAAATTTGTTGTTCATTATCAGTTCTTTTCATAATGTCATGTACATTTTATGTATATATTAGTAGTTTTCACGCATTATGCATGAAATATTTGCACTTTTTAAAAGTACAATTGCAATTGTACAAGTACAAGTGCAAAAGTACATGTGCTTTACGTAATGTCAAATGGTGTTTCTCGAAAACTCAAAACTTTTCTGTGACAACGAGCTCAAATTTCCGTATTTTCACAAACGCTCAAATGCCGATTTCTTCAAAATAGCTCCAAATTTTTTCTTCACATTTTTCCAATGGATAGTGCTAATTACAGTATTTAATATGGCGAGAAGTTTATTTTCGTGTAGTCTTTTGTTTTTTAAAAAAATATACAAATGTAACTTCTTTTAAATATCTTTCACGTCGTTAAATATCCACATTTTCACTTACTTATATACATAATTAAATTTGTGAGTGGAAGTTCTTCAAATTACTTCAAATGAAGGTTTTCGAAAACCCAATAGATTCCTGTGAAAAAGAGCTTCAAATTTCGCACTTACAGTTGACGGTTAAACGCCATTTTCTTTAAAACGGCTTCAAATTTTTCAACTAAAATTGCTATTTAGGTCGAGCTTTTACTCTTCTTTAATATCCTTGAAGTAATATTTCGGTTCTACTATAAGAAAACCAAAAAATTGAGAAAATGAAAACAAAATTGTATTTTGCTCAATGATAGATGGCAGCTGGCCAGAAAATGGAGCAAAACCTTAAAGCCAGTCCAAACCAAGGAAATTAGAAAATTTTACTACGAGAAAGTCTGTGCCATTTGTAGCACATCTAGTTTACATTCTCGTATACGTACGGAGTAATGTAAGTAGCATGGAGGAAGTTATGTAATGCTGTGGAAATCGATTTCGAGATTTCAACGGAAATACATGTTTTGGGGTCCCCTGATATCGCAATAGTGTTTTTCTCGACCGTCCGTCCGTCAGCATGTCCGTCGGTCCGTCCGTCTGTGAACACTTCTTGTGCCTAAACCATTCGTACGATCTTTTCAAAATTGAAGGTTCCTCTATCAATCTAGCTCTAGTTGAATATTTGAAATTTTGAAAAATATTCTTTAAAATTCGAGTGTATTTTTCATAAAGCCCCCGGACATTTTAAAAAGTTTTCGCAAAAAGTCTTTAAATATTTTCTTTAAAATTCTTGCAAGAATAGAATACAATACATTAAAGGTGGCGTAGGTCCAATTTTCTCGGTTAACTCTTAATTTTCGAAATGTGAAAAAACTTTCAACTGGTTTCGGCGACTTCCTATAATTATAAGATTGAAGACAGATTTTTCATTCAAATGAAATTTGTTGGCCATAAATAGTTCTTTCATGAAGATCATGAATTTTTTTTGAAAATTTTAGTAGTTTTCGTACAATAGTGCGTTCAATATTTGCAATTGTAAAAAAAATACAAAAACAAGCTTTTGTCAAAAACGGCTCTAGATTTTTTCTTTAAATTTTTGGTAGAGTTTGTGCCAAAAGAAGGATATACGATGATATAAGCACCATATTGTTCAATTTTTTTGTTATTTCAAAAATGACAATTTTTTTTTCACTTGTCTCACGTCAGTAATATTTACATTAGAGGCTATTTTATCACCTTATTATATTTATATGGACATGTTCTTTAAATAATGTCAAGTAAAGTATCTCAAAAATCAGAGTTTTCTGTGAAAATAAGCACAAAATTCCGCATTTTCAGAAACGCTCAAACGCATTTTTTTTTTCAAAAATTGCTCAAATTTTTTCTTCAAATTTTTCCAATAGATAGTGCTAATTGTACAGTTTAATATGACGTAAAGTTCATTTTGGTGTATTCTTTTATTTTATCAAAAATTATACACAAGTATTTCATTTGAAATATGTCTCACGACATTAATATGCATATTTCCGCCGATTTGTATACATTACTACATTTCTGAGTGGATGTGCTTCAAATGATTTCAAATTATGTTTTTCAAAAACTTAAAAGATTTCAGTTCAGAAAAGCTTCAAATTTCGCATTTACAGTATTGCTTAATCGCCATTTTCTTAAAAACGGCTTCAAATTTTTCAATAAAAAATTTCATTTAGAGCGTGGTTTTCCTCTACTTTAATATTCTTGAATAATATTTCGGTTGAACTATTAGGGAACAAAAAGCTGAGAAAAGTGTCAAAAAAATTATTTTAAAAATTACATTGAGCGACGATTGATGGTAGCTGGTCAAAGAATGGAGCAAGACCTTAAAGTCAGACCACACCAAGAAAATTACAAACATTTACTACGAGAAAGTCTGTTCCATTCTGTAGCAGCTCTAGTTTACTTTCTCGTATACGCACGTATATATGGAGTAATATACGTACTACAGAGAAAGTTATGTAATGCTGCGAAAAATCGATTTCAAGATTTCAACGGAAATACACGTTTTGTTATCCCCTGATACCGAAAAGATGTTTTTTTCTCAAAATGACCGTCCGTCTGTCTGTCCGTCCGTCCGTCCGTGAACACTACTGGCGCCTAAACCACACGTACGATCTTTTCCAAATTGAAGAAAACCTTGACCATATAGTTCTAGTTGAAGCTTTTATATTTTGAAGAAAATTATTTAAAATTTCGAGTACTCCCGGACATTTTCAAAATTTTCTCAAAAACCGCTCTAATTTGTTTTTACTTTCTTGTAAGAATACAGTAAAATACAATTATAAAGGTGACTTGAAATGAAGAGTTTGGAAAACTCAATAGATTCCTGTGAAAAGTAAATTTAAATTTCGCATTTACAGTGATTTTCGCCATTTTCTTAAAAACAGTTATACATTTTTCATTGAAAATTGCGATTTATGACGAGGTTTTACTCTAATATTCGTCAAGTAATATTTCGGTTGTACCATTAGGAACGCAAAAAGTTGAGAAAATGCCAAAAACATATATTTTAGGTGACGATAGATGGCAGCTGGCCTGAGAATGGAGCAAGACTTTAAAATTAGACCACATCAAGGAAATTTACTACGAAAAAGTCTGTGCCATTCTGAAGCACTTCTAGTTGTTGGTATCAGAGGACCCCAAAACGTGTATTTCCGTTGAAATCTCGAAATCAATTTTTCGCAGCATGAAATAACTTTCTCTATACTACCTACTACCTGCGTATATATATATATATATATATATATATATATATATATATATATATATATATATATATATATATATATATATACGAGAAAGCGAAAAGGAGCTGTCACAAAAAAGTTGTACCTGATTTAAAAATTCTGAATATATTCAGTAAAAAACGCACTAGATTCACTATTAATATTTTTTATGAAGCAAATCTTTGTCGACCAGTGTATTCAAATAACCGATTTCAGTATCCTCGCGTCGGTAAATCAATGCCTTTACGTAAGAAACGAAAAGAAATAATAACGAAAGTACGTTTCTAATTTGAATTAGCCAAGAGTTTATATTTCACCTGAGCGAATATTTTTTATCAATTCTTGCCAAAAGCGCTCCCCATAGCATGTAACACACCTTTTTAACTGTTTTGACGTTACACGAGGAATGTATGAATAACCAAAACTAAATGTTTACGGATTCTACGTTCTCTTTAGATTTGACATGGCTATGGTGATCTTAAACCACTCTAAATTAATATATTTTGATTTGCTCAGCAGATCAAAATTGAGTTGATGTTGTTATTACGTGCTTTTGCACTTACGAAATAGATTTTGAAAGTCTTTTTTCGTTAGCCAATACACAGATCACGCCGTAGATTTCTGAATGCTTACGAGCGCAAATATCTTTCATCTGCGCAAGCATTACAAATCAATACACACACGACGGGACGGTGATGAAATACATGATAAGAAGACAAAAGGACGAATCAAGGTGACCGTTGACTACCGCTGCGCACAACTTCTGTCCGTAGTGCTAGTTAAAATGTACGTTTTTTGTGGTTTTATGCCAAAAATATATTAAATTAAGTGATCGCTTAAAGGAATAGATCGGTATGAACCATCATTGGGATATTCAATATTAACCATGGCAATACCAAAAATAAATTATCGTGTGCAAGGAGTCTTCGCAGCCCATCGCATTAATTTTCATTTTATTGATATTTCTGATGATTTTGATAAATTATTAAGTTAATAATTAATTAAATTATTATGCTAGTAAGATATGTGAGAAAAAATTTAAACAAATGCCATTATTCAATTTGCCTCCTATTATGAAAAATTATGTATTTTCTTGCTAGAACATTTGTAATTAATGAAAACACCTATTATTAAGCTGCAACAGTTTTGTGAAGGTTTGAAATAAGTTTCATATCTTCAAATATTTCAATCAGCTTTTTATTGTTGGCCAACTTCATGTATCAATCAGAAAAAATGATCCCTTTTCCCTCTCACAAAAATGGGATCACTTAGTGTAAAAATTAAATGGACACTTACGAATCTGTTTTGGGTCTTTGGAAACATTGCAGAAGTATTTACATTAAAAAGATGAAACAATCTTGACAACAAATAAGTTCTCCTATATTTCCACTAAAATAGTTTCACAAAACCAAACAAATACTTTGGTACTTATGAAAACAAGAAACACTGCGCCGAAATGGGACGCAAAAATTCTTTGAATACTTAAAAAAACAATAGTTTGATTTATTTACTGTTTTCTTGTCCTTTTTACTGCTGGGTGACTGACTGATCCCGCGCCTCATTTCATTACAAAACATGGCGCGCCTACTGCCTGTTGTTCCGGCATATTGATTGTGAACAACTCGAAAACCATGCGTTCTAGGCCCTTATATTCTGTTTTTTTGGCCGAGAGAGGTAGCTCAGGGTATCAAGTGATGCCACCGTTGGGACTCAAACTTACGACCTCTCGGTCAAAAACGCTGCTTCACTGCAGTGCCTCTGACCGAGAGGCCGTAAGTTTGAGTCCCGACGGTGGCAGGATTTTCGACACTAGCTAGATAGTAAGGTCGAATTCAGTCGCTGTCTGGGGGAGAATTCTAGCTGCCGGCTGCTCTGATCGGTAGTTTTCTATGTTTTTTTCGATCAATACCAGGTGAATGCCGGTGCAGTACCTTAACAAACTGGCCACAGACTGCGTGCGATTTTTCCTTTCCCTTTCTTATAATATTCTCACTCCTTACACACATGCACTACTTTACCACACATGCCAGGTGACCGGTCGGGAGCTTAGAGCTTGTCCCAGCTGGGGCAATGCCCCGCTGATGGGAGACATCTCGTTGGGGGAAAAACCTCTCTAGCCGATAGGTATGTTGGCACCGATTCTCACTATCCACTGGGGAAATATCACTGCCACCTCCCCACGAAAAAGTATGCACCACACTTACAGGACTAATTACCTTAGCAGTTGACACGCGCGAGATCATTATTCAATCAATCTGTTTTTTCAGACCACAGGCCTCGAGTTTCGTTTCTCATACCTACATTTAGAAAACGACATCCTTTGGGATCTGTCATTTTGGGAATTCGACTTTTCATGTAAAGGTGGTCCGAGCTGTGCAGAATCTCGAATGCCACGTGAAATTTAAATGAGAATATGACATTCTATGCGATGTAATAAAAAAGGTTTATATTTTATACACGCGTTTCACAAATTCACGCGTTTTGCAAATTCTTCTTCATACGAATCTCGGAGGGAGGAGGAGCTAAGAAGATCAGGTTTCCGCACGCGGGAGTTCTAACTCAGATACTCTAGTTAAGTTTTATTTCAACGTATTGAACAGAAAAATGTACAGTATAAAATACATATCATTCTCAGACGTTACGAAAATTAAATCGAGAATACTTCGGTTTACAAAAAGAAAATCACACTTTGATCGCATTTGACAGTGAACTGAATTTTGAAAGTTTTAACGTTAATAATAATGACATTAACAAAGATAAAATATTTGGCGTAAATTCGAGTCCTTGATGGAGAGCAATTGAATATCATTCATTTCTCAGTACCAGAAATAAAATACGGATCCTCACATAACATCAACAACTGTATTATACCTGTTTCAATTTTGCAGTTAAGTTTTTTCAATGTTTATGAGTATTTCAATTAAGTATAAAACATCAGTAAAAGTTAAAATAATTTTACTTTTCAAATCTTATTTTGTTGTACTGTACATCAACTAATTATTAACTAATTTGCTCGTGGTGATATCCTCAAATTTTATTTCTGCACCCGAACGATCCTGGCGACCATGGCGGCAAAAAGAAGGGAAAAGCTTGTAAAATCAAACCCGTTACCCGAGAAATCGCCCTTTTGTTGCAGATAAGTCATTGTTGATTGTGAGATAACGAGTACAAGTTCCCAGAACACTGAAGTGTTTTTTATTGTGAAGAATTTTCTGCAAAATGGTTGAGTCAGCTTTAAGAATCCTTGCAGAATTTATAGGAAAAATTAAAGTAGTCAATGCAGGTGTAGTATTTTATTATTATTATTATTATTATTATTATTATTATTATTATTATTATTATTATTATTATTATTATTATTATTATTATTATTATTGTTCTGTGAAATCGAAACTTAGAAACATATGTTTATATTGACGCCATCTTTTTCAGAAATACAACAGTTAACATGCGACTTCGAAACTTTGTTGGATAAGTTAAGCCTACTATTGGATGCCCGCAACGTATGTATTTTTTTGTATCGCAATTTGATTTGTCAGAAAATTGGCGCAACTTTCGATTTTTTACTATTTCAGGAACTGGAGGGTATGCCCACGAACGCGAAAACGTATCAACAAGTAGGAAACGTGTTTTTACAGGTTGATCCTGAACAATTAAAGAAGGAATTGGATGAAGATATAAAGAAATTAGAAGGAGATATGTAAGTGATTTGAGATTGGTGCAAGTGTCAAATAAAACCATCTCAAATATCTGTTTCTTTCTTTACAAGAATATTCTTAATCTGAATTTTGAAGCCTATAAGTACTGTAGAGTGTTTTTATGACATGTTCGTTGTTCATGTGTTATAAATATATGCTCTTTTAAAAACAGCTGCAAAATTTGTCACAACATTCGCAGCTATACGATGGACGAAACCCATAAGAAATTAAAACACACAGATAATTGTTGTAATTAATGAACTAGATCAATTGAAATAGGCGTTTTTTGTCTAAGGGTAAGATGTGTTAAAAAGAAATTCTGGCACTTCCAATATGATCGTGACATTTGCAACAATGAAACTAATATTGTCCAACGAAAATATATTGAGACTGGACGCATAATTAATGCCTTTTTATTTATAGGTTAGGTTTTTATATATTTTTAATAATGCAGAACGTATTCATAATGCAATAGAATATAACATAGAGCTCGAAATATTGAAGCTGAGGTATTATTGAGAAGTAAGATCAAGTATTACGAACGGAAGCGCTTCACATCCCCAGGAAAAATTAACACTTACTATAGTAAACAACATGATTTATTTTTATTTCGTTTAAAAGTAATTTAAACACCTGTTATTTTTAATATACATGAGAAGCGTGTTGCAAGTCTGTGGTCCCTCAGTTTTGTTGTTATTTTCCTTCTCCAAGACATGCAATTTAAATAACCACAGGACGAAGGGATTAAAGACAGTAACTCACTGCGACAAGACGAAACAAAAAGACAAAATAATAATGGACGCTTACCGCAAAGCACATAACGCGCAATGCCCCTAGAAGGGCTAAAGAGAAGTGTTGCATAAAAGATACAACGAAAAAAAAATGTAAAAAAAATTAAATAAAAAAAATTAATGTCTCGTGTTATGAGAATCATAACCTTATTTTCTTTTCCCTAGTAAATTAAGCATCAAATTTTATTGATACTAAAAATGTAGAAGAATAAACATTATAATGCATTGTAGTCAGTCAGTTTTCTTTGTGCAATCATTCAAACACAATTCAAAAAGGTAAATCATTTCAAGAAGATAGTGTTTATATGTAAACCCCTTACTTCTTGTAATTTAGTATAATACTTAACTTAAAAAAATAATACTATTTATGAAAGAAGAACATCATATTGATACATTACAAAGAAAAACATTTTAAAAAATATCTTAAACTAGTGACACTACTTTTATGACTGAATTAATTAATTTGTAGGAATTATATTAAATTATGTGGTACACTTAAAATTTGAGTATGTTTATGAGATTTTACAACTTTTAATTAATACTGCTTATATCTTAGAGTAGATAGTAAGAATTATTTATTTGAAATTATGTTGACTTAATTTGAAATTAATTTAAATAAGTTACAAATTTATATTTTATATAAAATATACTTTTAAATTTATTACAAAATTATTAGTAATTATTAGTCTTCTTAATTTTCTTGAAATATGATTTTTCTAATGTTAATAAGTGAATTTAAAAATAAGTTTATATTTCTTTGCAGGAAGAAAGTGTTCGAGTCCATTACTACATTAAATCACATTAAAGAACCGATTCAGAAAAGACTAGATGAATTAACTGTTAGGTTACAGTTTCTGAAGGCAGAAAAATAAGTTAAACTTTTTATTGTGAAAAATACATTTGTAACTCTTCTAGCAGTAATAAATTTATAGCAAGCAGACTTTTCCTCATACTAAATTACTTGAGGACATAATTTTATAGAATATCATTTAATTCATGCTAATAATTATATAACCAATAATTTTAACTATTTCTTTTTAGTGGATCTTGACTAAAAAAATAGCAAAAATGTATTTAAATTCAATGAAATATATATTGTCCGCATTAAACAGGGACTAATTAAACATGATTACATTTCTAAAATATCAATGTATGAAATAGTATTATTCTGCTTAGATAATGTAATTTTCTTGTTGATTGCTTCTTGGAAAAATGAAAGTTTTGTACCTTACATTGTGTAAAAATAAAATACATTTTCTGAAAATTTTCCATTATTTATTTTTTAACGTGTTTATTACAGGAAAAATTGCCTTGCAAATAACCTAAACTCAATAACATGTGTACTTATGCCTTGGGTTGCTTAAAAAGGTTTGTTATTAATCAATGAAAATAATTTTTGGTGAAATTAGACAATACACAATTCTCAATATGTCTATGTAGTAATTATATGCAAGTATTCAAACGTTACCATGTGTCAACTATCTAAGTTATAATAATGATATGCAAATAAGGCTTTAAGAGGTAATGAGGCTATAGGAGAGCTTTTGAGAAGTAATGGAGTGCATTGCGCAGTTTACCATAATATATTCATTAACTGATATGTCTTGCAGTTAATATCAGAAACAAATTAGCTGGTTCATTTTTCATCCATAATTCTGTGGATGAAGTTAAGAAAAATCACTTTCAAGCATTCTTCAGATTTAAACTGGATTATATCAGGCCACAGATGATGTCTAGGGTGTGGTTAAGGGGGGCTAATATGATACAGCAAAAAATTGGGAGTAGAATGATACACTTAAAGAATTGTTCCTGGGATATGTCCAAAATTATCTCAAAATAGCAAAATATAGAAAATATATTCTATTATTATTGACCATATTACAAGCATTCAGAATGTTAACAATAATGGGGGAATTCAAAACAGGTAAGACATTTTATTTAGTCAAAAACTTTTCTGTTGTGATTTGAAATTTTGATGTTTCACTTCGTTATTTTTGAAAGTATGATTTTCTGAAAAAAACGGTAGTAATTTAGGAAGGATCATCAATGTTTCTGCATTAAAAGATTGCAAAAACCTGATCAAGACATATATAGGCTCAAGTTTGTGGGGTTTATATGATCCTTAGAATTAATTTTACTCATAATTGTCTGCATCTTTCCATAAAGGGAGATGCTACACTCCCCATATCACTCATTTCTCCACCTCCTTCTTCGACAACACAAACATACAAATCTGCCATCTCTATCACTCTCACCCCTTCACCCCCACCTAAACCTCATTCCCCCTTTTAGTCATTCCTATTGGACCTATTCAGTCTTCCCAATCCCTTCTTTCCATTGGGGTTTCCACACCTTGTCAACCTTCCCAAACTTTTGCTTCTGTGGTGGCTTCCACACCATCAACACAACAACCACACATTACTTCTTCTTCCAACTTCAGGCAAATTTGTAAGAAGAAGACACCCCTTGACATTTAGCAATTAAGACAACACACTTCTGATAGAAATTTTAAAAAAGAAAGTGTCCTCAGTGTTCTTCACCAAAACATTCAATACATTCATAACAAAGTTGAACAACTTGAGACAATTCTAGAAGAAATTTCTATACATGTAGGAGTCATTACTGAACATGGTTTTTAGTATAATGAAATTAATACGATTAACTTCTCCGACTATAAACTTCATGCATGTTTCTGTAGAGAACTCAATAAAAGTGGCAGTGTTGCAATAATAGTGCGGAATAACCTAATTTGCAAATTAATAGACTGGATAAGAGACGAGTATCAAAATGACATTTGAAGCAGCAGGTGTAGATGTAAACACAATGAAAGGGAATATAAAAATAATAGGCATTTATAGATCCCCAAATTCTAGTGTTAATGACTTTCTACTTGGGTTTGAAGAACTTTCAATTAAACTCTTAGGAAACAACAATTGTAAGTTAATTATTTTGAGATATCTACACATTAATATTGAACCTAATGTACTACATGATTTATTAAAGAGCTTTACTCCACGTATACTTTTGTACCACAAATACTTTCACTCCACATCCTAATGATGTGGAGTTGGGGCCAATATGTGTTACAACCCATTCCAGCTCTACCATACACCACATCATTACAAACATTGAAATGAATAAATACTCTTCTCATAATATTGATTTTCATCTATCTGACCACACTGCACTAACCATTGAAATAATCAATTGCCCCGTTAGTCTTGAACTACCTAAATACACATTAACCTGTGACATAAAGGATACTAAACTACAGTTGTTAAATGAATGTGTCCTAAAAGAGGAATGGACTGAAGTACTCCATAGCAATGGTATCAATAAGAAATGGAACTTGTTCTCTAGTACATTAAATTATCATTTGAATATTGCAAGTCCCATTATTAAGAGACATGTAAATGTAGTGAAGAAAACCAAAATTAAGCTTTCTAATGAAATTCGTGTTTTTAGAAATAAAATGAAAAGCATGCATGATCTGTTCAGAGATACTAAGACCACCTTTTATAATAAAAAGTACAAACTGTATAAAAACAATAGGCCTATGATGATGCTAAAACTGATGAATGAGAAAGCTTATCAATTAAATCATAAAGTAACAACTCAACAAACAAATCTAAAACACTGTGGAATATAATTAACAATTGAAAAACTCAGACTCATAAAAACAGACATACTATGTGAAGGAATTTTTCTTGATAATCCTTCTGATATTTGTTGGACTATTAACTGCAATTTCTTAAATTCAAAGCAGGACATTGTAACCAGTAATACTAGAAATTCATTTCCTCCTGGAACTTCAAAATCAATGCGGCTATTTTATCTGACTAAAAAAAATATGATAAATAAGAAAACAACTTGTACTATCATAAAAATATTTTTGACATTTTCTCAGACCCAAATTCAGACACATATAAATATTTTTGAAAAAATAACCAAAAATAATTTTTATTATCTTAGAATCATCAGGCTTGAAAAAAAATCTTAAACGTTCCTCTTAAAACACAAATGGTTGTGAATTTGTTTTAAATTTTTTCGAGTGCTGGGCTGCAGTTAAAAAAATAAAAACCATTACCCCACCTTCAAATCACCTTGACTTTAATATACTTTGAAAATAACTGCAACAGTTCTGTGCATTTTATTTAGTGTCTATTATACATTTGTATTCATTGTTGTAGCACTCAGTAATATTTTGGTTTTGGAATTAAGTTACAAAGTATCACTTTTTTAATTTTTCTAATCCTTTGCATAAGTACATCATACGCTGAGGAAAGACAATAGTTTTTGGCAATTTATGAGAAAATTAGTCGGTCACAGTTGAAGGATAAGTTGGGGGACATGAGGAAAATGATGGTGAAATGTTGAACCCGGATTTGCCAGATCTGTTTTACTGTGTCTTAGAACAGCGGCCCAGGCACAAAAAAATTTTAAAACTTAATCTCTGAACACTAATGAATTTTTTCCCAACATTTTTTAAATTGCTGGGCCGTATAAAAAAAAAATAAGGCTTTTGTAGTAAAGTACTTGGCTGTCCGGTAGACGCCACATTCTAGTCACCTGCCACCTTCCACCAGGGGTAAGGTCGTAGAATGGCGTCTGAAACGTTGGTAACTCTGCCTAGGACATCGCATCTCCCGGACAGCTAAATAGGTACTAATTCTGGCAGCGGAAGCCTACGCTCTCACATCTGTAGATGTTTCAAACTAGAGAAAAAGTTGTCTTAGTATTTATGCTTGTATACATATAAATAAGAATATACAATCAGGACTCTGCAAAAACTCTGTTTTTCATAAATAATTATTGTATAAAAACTGAAAATTCATTTAATGTAGCACACACATCATCCCCAAAATGTGATTAACAGAATTAGAGTTCTGGTACTGTGCGAGAAAACTCATTCCAATATTACTGAACATTGACATAAAATTAACAGAAAATAAAACAGTTCTTTCAATTTTATCGTGAAAGATCATCATTATCCTTCAACTTAATTTTACATTGATTTTGTCTTCTCTTTTCTGTCTACCCATGCTGTGGAGAGGGAGCACCCAAAAGAACTAAATACGGAAAATTGTAAAAAAGGACTTGGATTTATTTATTTATTTATGTCAAAAACAGTTAAAAACTCTGCCTGACATGCTATGGGAGAAGTGAATATTCTGCACGTTTTCAAAATTGTGATTCAAAACTGTAATCTCTACACTGAGCGGTATAATACTTGAATTTTGAATACAGGAAAGAAAAAAACGCCCTGATGTACTAAAATCTATTTCAAGGATAAATCAGCAATAAATGTTGGGCTCTTATTCATCATGTCCTTCATTGTTCATACTTCCTGCCGCAACAACATGGAAATGATAACTTGAATAACTAAATTTCTCACTGAATTCTAGAAGACATGCACAGATAATGAAGTTACATTTATGTCCAGAAGCAAAACAAGGGGCCATCTCAGCATTTGCTCAATGGATCAGGGAAACTGGATGAAAAACCTGATCGAGATGGGGGTCATTGACCTAGAAGCTGCAATACAATACTTGTTACAAGTTTTTTACATTTATGATAAATAATGAATTAAATATCACTGTTAAAATTAATGTTACTTTCCTTGTGATGCTCAGTACAGTCACTAATTTTACGCTCGTCATGTTTACTGAGAAAGGTTTCCATTCATACGTAAAAAAGTCTCTCTGTTTTGAAAAAACTGACAGAAGAGAAATAGACCGATAATTTTGAATTTCATTTTTGTTGCCTTTTTTGAAGGGTGCCTTAATATTAGCCGTTTTGAAAATAGCTGGAAACGTTCCGGTGCACAAGGATGCATTAAATATGTGAGTTAAGGGGTGTATAATGGCAGGTGCACAGGTCTTTAACAAAGAATCCGGGAATTCCTCTAAATCTGCTGAATATTTATTTTTTAGTTTACCGATTATTTTGAGAATTTCATAAGAAGTTTTGGAAACGAACATTGTGTCTAAAATTTTGGGGGAAACATCTGATATTGAATTTTGTGGCTGAAGACCCTTAGTGAGATCGGCAGCAATTCTCGAAAAGTATTGGTTAAAGAGACTAGCCACTGTTGCCCGATCATTCACATTTATATCGTTATATTTTAAAACAACATTTCCTTCAAAGTTTGTAGTTGATTTGGTCTTATTTTTTATTATATTCCACATAGCTTTTGTTTTGTTATTTGAGTTCAAAACATTCTGATCGTGTTTAATGATTTTAGCCTGCCTTATGACTTTTCTTAACAATGATTTGTATTTTTAAAGTAAAGGAGGAATTCTTGAGATACGTTATGAAGTTTAGAAATGAAAGAAAGAATTCGCTTGTTTTTACAAGATGTTCTAATCCCTTGTATTATCGAAGTATTGCTTTTCTGTGAAATATTTAATTTTCTTTTTTGAAAAGGAAAGCAAGTATTAAAATGAAATGAAAGCATTGGAAAAAAAGAATTATATTTATTGTTTGTATCAACAGTATTATAAACCCATCCCATGACTCCTGCATCAAGTAATCAATGAATAATTTGATTTTACTTTTAGTAAACGATCTAGTCATGCATGTAAAATTTATTGTGTCAGTGTTGGCATTCCTTTTAAT
This sequence comes from Teleogryllus occipitalis, assembly GCA_011170035.1. Taxonomy (NCBI): domain Eukaryota; kingdom Metazoa; phylum Arthropoda; class Insecta; order Orthoptera; family Gryllidae; genus Teleogryllus; species Teleogryllus occipitalis. Next base: position 74,777 of record BLKR01002173.1, read on the forward strand.
GGTAAGAATTTCTGCATCGTAGTCACTGTATCCTAAATCTTTTGTTTCAATTTCATATTGAGTAGTAGTTTTGTTAATTATAATTTGATCAATTGCCTACATCAAATGTAGTGTGATCCGTGTAGGTACATTAATTGTAGTATCTAAATTGAAGGAATAAATTAAATTGAGAAACCGTTCTTTTTCGCAAGATTCGACCAGAATATCAATGTTAAAATCTCCACATACAACAATGGATTCAAAAGTGCGATTGCTGACTTTGTTAAGTTTTATCTCCAGTTTTTCTAAGTACAAAATATAATCTGCAGCTCTCTTTGTTGGAGGCCTGTAGATACAAAGTAATATCACTTTTAGCAATGTGAGATGTACAACAGAAATTTCGAAAACATTTTCAATGGAAAACATTTAATTCTGCCAAGGAGATAGAATCAATGTTATTTATAACGTAAATACAAGAACCCCCACATGTAGGACCTTTATGCGATTCTCTTTCTCTGCAAAAAAAGTCTGTGAGATAAAAATTTGGAATTTGGAAAATGCTAAGTTCATTAGGAGATAACCAATGTTATGTAAAGCAAAGAACATCAATTTGATTTAAATTGCTCTGTAGAGCTGCCTCGATAAATTTAGTTTTATTTGAAAGGATTGAACATTATGGTGTGGTATGTTTATTTTTTGCAAGTACCTAAACGAATGTCTTTCTGCTGCATCTGACTGTAGTTGCTATACATTTACTCCATTTTTACCTCAAGTGCGTGGTGGAAGGTTGTGATGTGTCCCAGCAGTGACAGGTTGTGAGGAAAATGGGGCATCAGGTGTAGATGAATTGGTAGTGGGACTGGGAGAAACGGGAGTAGGTTCAGAGGAGGTAAGAGGGTTCAAAATAAGGGTGGGGGGGTGGAGAACGTGAGGAAGGTGAAAGGGATGAATTTTTGGCAGGAGACTGCGTAGGACTGAAGTTGATGATGAATTGTGCAAGTTTGTTACCGACTGCAGGTTTTCCAGCAAGATTCATGTGAAGACCATGCCAGGTGATGTGTTTTGCTAAGAGAAAATTCATTTCAAACAGTGTGACATTTGTTTCTCTCAGTTGCAGTTTTAATTGTTGGTTTCCATGCTTAATCTTGCTGCATAGTGTTAGTCTGCTGTAACAGAAGGGCAGAGTCAAGACTACAATGTTAATATTTTGGGCGGCACATTGTAATTTGTTTACATGTTGTTCAGGTGCAAACCTGGTGTAAAAGGCCTAGGCGCTTCTGAGTTATTCACGATTATAATGTGTGTGTAAAATAATTTTTTTTGTGTCATAATCTGCAAACTGTATTTTTTTCTCCTGAAATCTTTTTGATAGAGGATGACGTGTAATTCTCTATCCACCAGTATCACACTTTTAAGGTTTTATGTCGATTGCTTCTTATAAACTGCCAAAAACTATCATCTTTCCTTAGCATATGATATACTTACGCAAAGAATTTGAAAGATTAAAAAAATGATAATTTGTAACTAATTCCAAAACCAAAATATTACTGGGCGCTACAACATTGTATGCAAATGTAGCATAATAGATACTAAAACAAATGCATAAAACTGTTGCAATTATTTTTGAAGTATATTTAAAGTCAAGGTGATTTAAAGGTGGAAAAATGGTTTTAATTTTTTTTAACTGCACCCCAGCGCTCGAAAAAGTCTGAAACAAATTCACTACAAGTTGTGTTTTAAGAGGAACGTTTGAGATTTTTTTGGAGCCTGTTCCATGATTCTAAGACACAATAAAAAGGATTTTTGGTTATTTTTTTTCAAACATATATTTTTATGTTTGAATTTGGGTCTGAGAAAATATCAAAAAATATTTTTATGATAGTATATTGATTTCTTATTTATATGTTATTTATTGTTAATCTGCCTCTGACTACGACCAAGTACTGTGAACAAAAGCCCTACACATCCCCTGGAAAAATTAACATTATCAGTTTTACTATAAATTTTAGTTGTGTGTTGTATGTCTCTCTGTCTCTCTCCTCTCTTTCTCTGTCTCTTGCCTCTCCCTCGCCTCACCAATACCTGTATGATATTAAAAAGGAATTTCCTAACGTGCTCTTGTCTTGAATTTTAATCCAATTTATGTTTTAGAATAAGAAACCAAGTATAAAACGTACCTTCATAATGGTGAAAAAGTAAAAAAATAGAAATGATTCATATCAATAAACAGTACATATGCATAAAAAAACATATATTGTCAGTTTAAGTAAACTGTGTAATAACGTCATCAATAAGCAAAATAACTTATCTGTTCTGACCACCAATTTCTAAAATCCTTTTAAAATGTTTTTAAAAAATTTAAATTCTTTCATAGCTAATTACTGGTATGTAATAGCTTCAATAATCCAATAACTGATGATTAATTACCCTACTTTGACTGTTTAGTATTGCTGTTTTGTGGACTCTAGACTCTACAATTGCATTCATGTTGTTTTTTATTCTTTTCACATATTAGATCCTTTGTCTTCAATTATACAAATACTTTGTTTCTGCTCATAACATAAGTTGGCTAATTGATGGAATATTAGCCAAATTACATAACTTTCTGCCAACTCCATAGCGAGGAAGTAAAAGACGTGTACCCCCATAAGTTTAAACAGCGTGAGATGTGGAAAAGACACTACATCTGAAAGTATGTTTCCCAGATCTGTTTTATCAAACAACTGAGATTGGGATTTTCATTATTTTCTTTATTATGTATTACTATTTAATGTTTATTTTCTTCTGAAATACTGTGTTGTGTAAACATTTTTGTCAAGGGACTGTATTGCCATGAATGGCGAATTCTTTCGTAGTTTTTGTTTCGTGTTTTAGTAAATCAAGTTTTTTGTTTTATATAGCTATAATTGTAAATAAATTAAGAAGCATCTACTTATTAACAATTCTCGCTTACAGGTGGACAGCTCTTTTAACAATCTTTGATATACCTTGTTACCTGAACATAGGAAAATAATGCAATTATTGCACTGTTACGTAAACACGATTACAACATGATACCCTTGATTTAAATTTTAATTTTACTCTTAATTGACAATTTGAAATCTGACTGATGTATTATTACATTTTAATTGGTCATTTCTTTGCTTTACTACAGGAAGTGAGAATTAATATAGTTAAATTTGCGGCAATCGTTGTCAACTGACTTCTCCAAAAGTCTGCTATGAGCCAGGTATCCAGTGATGAATCACCACTCTGGAGCATTTGTATAAAACTTACTTTTAAATCTCATGCAGTTATTCTTGAAGCAGCATCCAGGAACTCAAGTATACTTGAGCCTTGAGAACTCAAGAACTTTGCCCGTGACCTTAACATGCTTGCATTTAGACCTATTTGTTCACGTGTGTGAATGCTTTTAGAAGGTCAGCCTTGAGAGAGTAGAGAGTAGAAAGTGTGTATCAAAATGCATGGTAAACATGAAAATAGGTAACTGAAAACCCAGACAAGTTTAAAAAGCATTACACCAAGAAATATCATTAAAATTAAGTGTATTAAATTTATTTTCCTTAAGTTACATATTTTTTTAAGTAAAAGTTATGAGATTGTAATTAGTGACATGATTGATCAATTGTGAAAATAGTTTATGTTTAACATAATTGATCTAAGTTGCAAACTAATAAATATAATAAGAAGACTGTACTTTACCTATTGTAAGGCCACAAAATTCACTATTTCTCTATGCAAAAATTTGAACCAGCACTTAGAATAATTTTTGCAATACGAATGTCTGAACATTTTTTGGAAGTTAATTGGTAGTAATCAGTTGTCAGTTTGTCCGAATACTTTGTTTTAGATCATTCTGCAAAGTTATTTGTTATGGACTTTACAAACTACTGCATGAAACCACAGATCATTTCTTCATTTATAAAAGCATGGGATAGTACAGTACAGAACAAATAAAATTCATTCTACCATTAAGCCCTGTTTTGTTTTTTTGCCATCTAAGAGCTCATTAAGGGCAACAAGGGCCTCCTGCCTTTTTGCGGGGAATACTGAAGTGATAGGGTGATGACGAGGAATGAAAGGACGAACACAAATACAACCATGCCTGAGGTGGGACTTGATCCCATGATCCTTCGGCCCGAGATTGACATGACACACATGTCCATCCACATTGGCCCTGTGTACTCTTCTGTGCATTACTCTGGATGAGGATTTGAGAGTTGACTATGACCTTGAGGATGAAGGACTCAATCCTATCTAGTAATTTTACTCTAATTCCAAGATGATCCAGTTTCATGAGTGCCAGTGGGTAAAGATTTAAGTCAAGGTAGATAATATTAATTAATATCTCTGGACTCAAAGTCTTGTCCAGTTTCCAATAGACAGAGGATTTGAAGTCGCCAATTATTTTGAAACAAATCTATGCTAATTTGTGAGGAAAAGTCTGTTGGGACTGCAGATATTTTATGTGCACTCAGCTATCACTCTTTCTATTTTTCCACATTTTCAGTTGACACAGAACAAAATGAGTGCACATTTCATTCCGAGTTAAAAATATTTTCATTTAAAAAATGAAAGATAAATTGGATACTAAGAAGATATTTGAAGCTATGAAACTCAGTAACCAGAGTTTATAAAATAACTGTCAAGAATTAGAATAGTTATTGGCAAAACCTTTGTTCGAAAATGCTAAAATTAACTTAATTTATTTTTCTGCCACAAGCAATTATTTTTACAATTGAACAACTCAGTCTACACATATCCATATTTTTAAATAGTTTAGTTCTGTTATATACAAAAAATAGGCAGGAAAAGGAAATGATACTGTACAATTATTTCAACTTAATTTTTAATATTATTGTCATTACTAGTCAATAAATAAAAATAAATAAATGAAATAAAAACAAGTCTATACATTTTTGAACATTTTTTAATAACTTCAACATAAAACAGAGCTCTATACTTGTTATACAGAACAATCTTACATAGAAAAACAAATGAACCATTCAAATCTACCAATACAGTATTATCATAGCAAATGGATATTATGTATCAACCGGAATATACTTTGAATATTATTAGTTAGTAAATATGTTTCTTATGGAAGGCAACAACCTTTCAAGAGGAGGCCCATTGATTACGGTCTCTTAACGATGAAAACCGTTTTGAAAATCCATTGATCTGCTTTGAATCTTTTCCTCTTAATCAGAGGACCTTTAGAAGTACGTACTGAATTGTGAACTCCATTTATATTGTTATCCTAGCTTTAGTGTACATTTAAAAAAATAATAATAGTAATAAAAACATGAAACTCTTATAACATTTTTAGTATAAAATAACAAGATAATTTCCTACACATCTTAAATAGAACATTTCTTAAATTAAACAAATAAACTCTTCAAAACTACTGTACCTATAAATATTATCACAGCAATTAGATCCGTATCAATTGATTTACTATTATTTATAGGTAATTATAAATATTATATGTATCATTACATATAATTAATATTGCTTAAGAATCTCCATATATTTAGACAGGAGCAACAGCCTTTCAAAAGGGTTCTCTTTACTTCTGGTATTTAAGAGGAAAAAAACTGAATGGTGTATGGATCCATTTTTAATAATATCTTCACTACTTTTAGACTATATTAATTACTATGTAATTAAATGTTTATGTTTCTATCTTAACATAACAATTCAGAAATCAAAATATTAAAGAATAGATCTTTCTAAATTTACATGTGCTTCGAGTAAGTTTTAGAAAATGACACTAGGAAGAAAGAGACCTTCAAATTAATTCCAGTGTCAAAGCAACAGTTGCCATAACAATAAAATGACAAAACAAAAATTAATTGAAAACAACAAACCAAGTATTTTTTCATTATTGTACATCTTCTAAAAAGTGGTTTCCTTTCCAGTTCTCTGAAATGAGATCCAACCATTCCTAGGGAAGTTAACCTGAAAAGTCAAAAACACAATACAGTCAAGAACAAATTGTTTTATGTTAATAATGAAAGAAGTCATGCATTTCATTGTTTTGGGAAACAAACAATAGTTTTATTTTCTAAGTACTAAATTAGAAAACCTAGATTTGAGGAAAAAGGTGTCTAGAGGTCATTATTTATACTAATTAAGATCTTTTCGATCTCATAGCAATCATGATTGAAGCTAAACTTGTAATTGGCCACAGACAGGCAGATGGACACATGAAGAGAAATTTTGCATTCAATCAATTTTTCAGTATCAAGGTTTCAAGTACAGTAGAACCCTAGTTTTCAGAACTAATTGCGGGTGTGGTGTGTTTGCATTATCTGAAAAAATGTACCGTATGTGTACAAATAAATAATAAAATAAAATAATTATAATAATAATAATAATGATAATAACAATGATAATAATAATAATATAATAATAATAATAATAATAATAATAATAATAATAATAATAATAATAATAATAATAATAATAATAATAATAATAATAATAATAATAAAATAATAATATTTATGGAGTCACATATACAGGGGCCATCACAGCCTTTGCCCAAAGGAGCAGGGAAAGTGGAGAAAAAAGAATTCGATGAAGATGGGGTCATTGGCCTAGAGATTATTCTACAATATTTGCTACAGATATATTAAGATATTATTTAGCAGATAATTGTTTTTAGTTGTAAAATAGTTAAACATTTAACATAATTTAATTTAAAATAATTTAACATTTCAAGGTTTGTACATTTCATTAAAAAAAACATTTATTTGGTCAACCACTACCACCACTACTACTACTACTACTACTACTACTACCACTACTTATAACAATAATAATTATAACAATAATAATAATAATAATAATAATAATAATAGATAACATTACTTATAAAATAATAATAATAGTAATGACAATACTAATAGTAATAATAACAGTACATATTACAGTACATTATGGTAACCACTACATATGATTTAACAGTAGTAGTATATTCCTTGATTAAGTTTTGAAATGGTGAAGAGGAGGGGGCAGGTTATGGCCAATTTTCTTTTTTTTTCTATTTCTACACCTAGTCCTACTGTAGCATCTGAAATCCCATTGCACATATTAGTCGTTGAGGTATTCCTGTACGCTATAAAAACGTTTTTCCCCAAGGAAGTGTTTGAGTTTATTCTTGAAGTTGTGTAAGCCTGTCGTGTTTCTCAGATGTATTGGTAATTAGTTGAAGAATTGTATACCTGAAGAGAATGTACCCTTTTGGTATAATGTGCTTGTGCACCTTGGTCGATGAAATGCTTGCTTGCCTTGTGTTATAGGGATGTAAGCTTGAGTAAAATTTGTACGGTGTGTCGTTGTTTACTAGATTTTCCTTTACAAACATGATAACTTCATAAATGAATATACAAGGCAGTGGAAGTATGTTCAATTTTTTGAATTGAGGTCAATGACAGGCGATGCAACGTAGCCTGTGATGTGAGAAAATGGCAATGTAGCGTAGCAATCCCATCATTACATCTCATCATCAAGTAGATTCAATTCCTTACGGCCAAAGAGGATTACAGATTTTGCAAGTTCATCTCAGTGAAAATTACTGCTACATAAACATGTGATATACAACAGTTAAAAGTGCAATAAACATTTTATATCGACTTGTGTTTCAATAATTAGTTGTTCAGTTCTACAATAATTATAACATCCTTTCTTTACACTACAAATACACATTATTTTGTTTATTTTTCCTCTGTCTTAAACTTCGTTTGGATTATCCAAAATTTCGAATTTATGGGGTTCTACTGTATAATATAGAGGGTCTATCACAACAAGCATAGATATTTATTATCTATTATTTATCACTATCTACAAGGAGATATATGAACATCTCAAAAATGTACGCATCAAGTGGCTAAAGAAGTACTTTAAGAAATACCTTTAAATAAGAAAAGGAGAGGGAGGAGCTATTGAATTACTCAAGGTTTGGTGCGGGAAATAGTGGGAGGAGCTATTGAATTACTCAAGATCTGGTGCGGGAAATAGAGGACAAGAAGAGACTATGAAAAATGGTTGAGTACCAAGAAACCAGTGAAATAGAGTTAGAAACATTATAAGAAAAGAAAAACAACAATAATGGGAGTGTAAATGCCAAGAAGTAGAAATGCACATAGGTGGAACAAAAACAAGTGAGATTTGGAAGTTCATAAAATGGGTAAAATCTCCCCAAAAGGAAAGAGTCTGCATACAAAGTATATCTGTAAGTAAATGAAAAGAGTTCTTTAGAAAATTATTAAATGAGGGAAAATCATATTTTCTTGGAACTACAGAAAGGGGAAAGATACCTCTGGCCAGAGAAATTACAGTAACCAAAGAGAGAGTTGAGAGATGTAGGATGTAGGAGAAAGATAAGGAGAAATCTCAAGCGAATTAATAATGAATGGAACACCAAGGCTAGTGCGGATGATGACTATGCTAATTAATAGGTGTATAAATAAAAGGCAATATATTAGAAAACTGGCTTATATAACACCAGTATATAAGAAAGGAAGGAAAGACATGTGTGAAAATTATAGGATAGCAGTGATAAACACGTTCAGTAAGGTATATGGAAGAATGTCAAGACAGTAATGTAATGATGGGTTGCTACGCTACATTGCCATTTTCTCACACATCAAGGTGTCATTAACATGCCCACTCCACTTCTCTCACCAGCCTCCAGTCCTCTCTTACCCTCACCAGTCCCTTCTCCTACCTCCACACCTCTCCTGCCCACTCCACATCCCTCACCTGCCTCCACATCACGCTTACCCTTTCCAGCTCCTTCACCAGCCTCCACACCTCTCTTAGCCTCTCCAGTACCTCCTCTGATCTCCATACCTCGCTTACCCACTCCTTCGCCAACTCCTACACATCATACTCCCCATCCCATCCGTAAGTACAACTTCCGCTGCAACCGTAAACCCACTCCTGTTTATAACCTGTAGCAGCAAACATCAGCAGGAAAGCAAAAAATACACAAAAATAAAAACTATCTTCACATTCTTCATCAAAACGTACAGTCACTGAAAAACAAACTCACTGACATAGAAGTATTACTAGAGGAGAAGCTCAACCACATTTCAATACTATGCTTTACAGAACACTGGCTGACCAAGGAACAATTAGACAACACACATATACCAGGCTTCTCTTTAGCTAGCAGCTCATGTCGAAATATTAACAACGCACATCATGCATATGGTGGGACATGCATTTTTATTAAAGATAAAATTAGTTTTGCACCCTACACCAATCACACTCACCTCATAAAAGAAAAAGACTTTGAAATATCTATCACAGACCTAACTGGAATAAAAACATGGGTCCTATGCTCGTATCGCAGCCCAACTGGAAATCTGAAAATCTTCTTAAAAAACCTCGAAATTATTCTAACAAAACTTAAAACATGCAGACAGTATAAAATTATTCTTTGCGGTGACTTCAACATAAATTGCCTCACTCAATCTAGTAACAAAAATCTATTTAAAGACTTACTAAAATCATACAATCTACAAACAACCATAAATACACCAACCAGAATATCCAAAAATAGTAGCACTGCAATAGATCAAATAATAATAGATGCAAATAATAATAGTTTTTCTGTTGCTACATTTATTACCGGCTTCAGTGACCACACTGCCCAGATTCTAACACTTCAAATAGAAACAAAAATCACAGAACAGACAACTTACCAAGAAACTCGAAACTATTCCCAAGGAAACATAATAAAATTCCAAAACTTACTCAGATTACAAAATTGGAATGAAGTATTTAAGGCAACTGACACAAACGATAAGTTTAACTCATTCATAAATATATACTTAAGACATTTTAATGACACGTTTCCTCAAAAACTCAGAAAGATTCAAAACAATAAAAACAAAACGTGGATTACTAAAGGCATCAAAGTGTCTTGTGAAAGAAAACGCAACATGTATAAAATACTAGCACTGAACAAATGTAACCCCAGCTTCATTTCATACTACAAAACATACAATTCAATCCTAAAAAAAGTAATCAAACAAGCGAAAATTATGACAATTGACAAGTACATTGCAAATGCACGTAACAAAACAAAAGCTATGTGGGACATTATTAAAAAGACAACAGCACCAACTAACAATAACAGAAAAAATATAGAGCTCCACTTCAAAAACCAAACTCTACAAGACCCACAAGAAATTGCTGACATATTCAATGAACACTTTTCACAAATTGGTAAAAAGTTAATATCTCAACATTCCCTAAACAATCAAACACACCAGACAAACACTAATGTTTCACAAATTGCAAATTCCATATATTTATATGAAACCACCCCCTCTGAAATTTTTAAAATCATTGGACAAATGGAGAATAAATTCTCAGCAGGCCTGGACAACATTCCAGATTTTCTTATCAAACACAGTGCTCCATATATAGTGCAACCGCTGTCTCATATTTGCAATTACTCTCTAAAAACAGGCATATTCCCAAATGTATTCAAAATGGCAAAAATTAAACCGTTGTTTAAAAAGGGCAATAGTTATAATCCAATGAACTACAGACCTATCTCCCTGCTATCAGGATTTTCAAAAATTCTGGAAAAGCTTTTCAATGATAGACTCAAACACTTTCTCAATGCAAATAATATCCTTACAAATGCACAACATGGTTTCAGGTGTAATAGATCAACAGAGACAGCCATTTTCTCCTTTTTAAATGACATACTTATTGCACTAAATTAGAAGGAAATTCCCATTGGCCTTTTCTTAGATTTGTCAAAAGCCTTTGACATTATTGATCATCACATACTTCTAACAAAACTAGAAATGCTAGGGATCCGAGGCATTGCAGGCCAGTGGATTAAATCATATTTATCAAACCGTAGCCAAGTAGTTACCCTCCAGCACACTAAAGATAACAAAATCTCCTCATACTACTCCAACCCTCAGATGATAAATTGTGGAGTCCCGCAAGGATCCATCCTAGGGCCAATATTATTCCTTATATACATAAATGACATGCCTTTGGCTTTAAAAAATAACAAAACAATTTTGTTTGCGGATGACACAAACATAATCATAAAAGCAAAAACGCAACAATTATTAGAAAAAGAAACTCAAGAAACGTTGCATGCACTAGTAAAATGGTTTCAAGACAACAAACTTATCATAAACACCAGCAAAACAGTCTCTCTAAATTTCATGAATCCCCGATCCAAAGAAAAACTCTCCCAGCATTTGCTCATAAATAATAATCCTGTAAAAGTATCACAGGAAACTACCTTCTTTGGTCTAACAATCCAAGAAAACCTAAAATGGAATGCTCACATTTCAAATCTTAATAAGAAGCTCACCAAATCTTGTTATGCCCTATACACCCTCAGGTCAAGCTCCAACATTGAGACTCTTAGGACAATGTATTATGCAAATGTGCACTCACACTTGAAATATGGATTAATATTTTGGGAAAATGCCCCTGAAAGCACTCGTACATTTATTATCCAAAAAAGAATACTGCGAACAATGACTAGCACTCATAAGCTGGAGTCTTGCAAACCCTTGTTCAAAAAATTAAGGATTCTTCCACTACCGTGCATGTACATATTTGAAATAGTTGTCTTCACAAAGAAGATTCTCATGGAAAACAAATACACTTTCACTCTAAATTCAGGTGTACACAACTATAACACTCGACAAAAGGATAACCTACATGTTCCCCATTCTGAAACTACACTTTATCAAAAAGTACCCTAATAGAGGGCATTACACTTTACAACAAATTGAGCCATGATATTAAAGATATGAATACAATACATAGATTTAAAAGTAAATTGAAAGCTTTCCTGCTTAACAACATATTCTACAGTGTGAAGGAATACACAAATCACACCACTACCTCCCTTAAAAAACAAAAATAAAAATTCTAATCCCACTGATTCTCTGTTTCATGTTGAGTGTTCAAGTTGAAGCAAAGAAAAAAGAACTGGCATATCCCATCCTGCCTGTGTTAAATTGCAGTTGGACTGATGTAGAAGGAGAATGCCAAACCAAAATTCTATTTCCTTCATCCTGAATTTGCTAAATGCACTTGGCATCATTAATATCGTTAAATCATTTCTGAATGAATAGTATTTTATTATTAGTATTGTTACTATTATAATTGATGTTACTATTATAATTGATATTACTATTATTAGAATTGTTATTATTACTATTATTATTATTATTATTATTATTATTATTATTATTATTATTATTATTGAGTATTGTAAGATCAATGACCAACTTGATCAGGGTTTTTTGTCCAGTTTCCCTTGATCCTTTGAGCAAATGCTGAGATGGTTCCCCTTGTTTTGATTTCTGGACAGTAAATGTAACTTCACTCTGCCATATCTGACTCGTCATACACGATTGAAATTGTATCTGTGACTCAAAAAATATTATTATTATTATTATTATTATTATTATTATTATTATTATTATTATTATTATTATTATTTCTTGTTTCAACTATTAACAGTTAAATTGTTGGGAAGGGATTTTGAAACTCAAGGAAGCGTGCGCAGATGATTTTCTCCCCCATACGTCACATACAGTTTGTTCCTGTTTCTGACTATATAAATATCGAAATATATCTTCCTAGATATAACAAAGGCCTATGATAGTGTGCCAATCATAAAGTTATGGGAAGTTATGAATAATAGTAATGTAAATAAAATCTTAATAAATGCGGTGAAAGAACTGTATATAGATCAAAAGGGAAAAGTGAAAGTTGGAAAACAGATGACCCTAATATTTCCTATATCACAAGGGCTACAACAAGGATGATGTTTGTCACCTACCCTCTTTAAAATATATGTTAATGCCGTGTTACAGGCATGGAAAAGAAAATGTGCTGGGATGGGAATACAACTTGATGATAACACAACACTCTATACCCTACAATTCGCTGATGATCAGGTGCTGATGGCGCAACAACAGGAAGATATTGACTATATGACTAGGAAGATAAAAGAACAGTTTGAGAAATGGGAACTAAGCCTCCACCTAGAAAAAACAGTATACTGGACACTAGGCAATACACATGACGTATTGACTGTGGAAACCGGAGAAATAATAAGAACAGTAGAGGACATAAAGTACTTGGGAACAACAATAGGGAAACCGGGTTTTTATGGAAAGGAATGTGAAACCCGACTCATTAAAGGAAGAAAAATATTAGGAATCCTAAATCCAGAGATCTGGGATCCAAAAAATAAGCAAGAAAACTAAAATTAGAATATATAAATGTATGATTGAAAGTGTGACATTGTATGGAGCAGAAATTTGGCAACTTCCAGAACAACAGAACAAAAAATTGAGAGCCCTGGAAATGGATTTTCTCAGAAGAGCGGCAGCAATATCTAGAAGGGAAAGAATTAGAAAAGAAGGGGTTAAGAAGATAATGAATCTGCAACATGATATTATAGAGGAAATTGAAAAGAAACAACTCACTTGGTATGGTCATGGATGAGCGAATACATGAGAAAAGACTCCCTAAAAGATCATTTGAATGGTAAAAAAGCGAAAGGAGAAAACGAAGAAGACCAAGACCAGGGTGGAACGATCATATCAGAAAGATAATCGAGAAGTGGAAACTACCTCCTGATTCCTGGAAGAACAAAGAAGACTGGAAAAGAAGATTAGGCGCCGAAAGACCGAAGTAGCGGTTAAGAAACCGGCAAAAGGAGGAGTATTTCCTTTAGTTGTTGCCTTATGTCAGTGAACATACCACTGCGTCTAGAAAAATGGATACTAGGGTTTATGTTAATTCACCGACCAATATCTAGTTCATTTATGGAGAATACGCAATTAAAAAGCAAATAAACATGAGTTATTTAAGAAAGCCTATTTAGCTTCCTTTGGATTTAAATTGCATGATGAAGATCGTCTCAATAAAGGATGAACAAAACATAATGATCTTCGTTTGCGGTTTAAAGGTTAGAACGGAACGTTTCGTTTCAGGAATTATCACGGTATGGAAGGAGCAAAAAATCGCAATTACGAATGGAAATGGACAAGAATATGCACGGTGAAAAAAAAATATTTTATACGCAACTCTATTAGATAAAAAAGATAGAAATGTATTATTTGACCTTAAGGACACAATAAAAAATTAATTCTTGGTGATACAACTATTAATATTTTTACTTCGAATCGCGTTGATATCCCAGCTACTCTGCTACTATAAAAATCAGAGTTCAACGAATATGACACTTTGAGCCAAGTGGTCTTTTTTCTATAGATGGAATAAAATATTTAAAAATTTTGGAGCCGTATTTGAGAGAAATACATATAAATTGCGTTAATATCAGGAAGAAATTATTACTTTCGAAAAAAATATACATGATGTTATTTAAAAAACTATTTTTGGAACAGATTTATTAAAAAAATCTCTATCTTCTTCATTTTTGTTTTGTAATGTTAATTTTTTGCAACTTATGAATACAAAAAGGTCGCCGAAAATGGAACCAGCATCTGTTTTTTTCCCTGGCCTTTGATACATATGAAAAGAAAGTGTCAACGAAGGATCAAGTATCAAGATTGGGAAAAAATTTGAGCGGTTTTAGAGAAAATAACCGTTTAAAAATTGTCTATATATTTCGCTCAAAATCACGCGAAAAATATTCAGATTTACGCCAAATTCACGCAAAACATACACATATTTTCGAAGAATTATACATGACTTACTTTCATGATCTGTCATTGAACAATCGATTTCCCTATGGAAAAATTTCTATCTTCAAGTTTGTAGTTGTAAAAAGACGCCCAAAATTTTTGAATTTTCGCAATTTTTAAAAACCTACGGATTTCGATGAAAATTAGTCTCGCACCATTTTTTAAACGACCTTTACGCAATCCGAGGACATAGTTTAATCAAAAAATCTGGAGCCATCTTTGAGAAAATTTTGAAAATGTTATTGAGTCTTCATATGAAGTACTCCAAAAAATCAAATTATCAGTTTCAAACTCAGAGAGCCTTGAGTTCATTTCAATGGTTTGAGGAATATCAATTTTGAAGAAAATCGGCTGAACAATTTTGGCGCTCGCTTTGACCACACACGGACGGACACGTGTTGCCGATCTATTAAACAACGTGAATCCATTTCACAATTAACACTATGTAGGACAATTTTTAAATTTGCTAAAATCTAACAATGTTTCGGTGGCACCCTACCCGCTAACAGCTGTCTTTGGCTCTCCGCATATGACAGAAACTTTCAACAGTGAATATCTGAAGAGAAAAAAATAGTGCCAACCGAAACGCAATGTGGCTGTGGATCGGAGATTCATTTAAGTCAGGAGATTGAGAACAATTGTTTTAGTAATAGATCGGGTCATTTATTGTCGTACAGAATAATGTTTATGGGAATTTGAATTGCAGCTCTACCGGCTTCGCAATTTACTGATTGACCTTAGCATATTTTTCGTTCACATAAATCAGAATGCAGATGTTCTAATTTATTCTTTGTTATCCTTTAAGAATAAATTTTATTTTATTTTCTATCTTTATTGTTTCTTTTAAAGGGAAGATTTACACTTTAAACCTCTTCTGGAACAAGATACTTCTACTTCTACGTCTACCACCACCACCACCACCACCACCACCACCACCACCACCACCACCACCACCACACACCACCACATTCTAATCGAATTCATTTCATTTAATCTGCAAGGCAGAATAGTGCTATTAATGTCTTATCTCGTTTGCGCAATGACCGTCGTATATTTCAGTTGCTCAAATAATTCAATGTTTCTACAGTTAGAAACGCGTACTCTCATAGGCGTGCGCACAGGTTGGGGGGCAGGGGGGACCGTGGCCCCCCGTAAATTTTGAAAGGGCCCCATAATAAAACATTATTTTCGTAAACATGATCAATTTCTCTTTTTCGGTTTTTGGGAAACAGGCACACAATACAACTATCTGGGAAACTGGAACACAATATTTAGAAAAGGCTCTCCAAACCATTTGGAAACCCTGCAAATGTTTCAACAAAACATTAACTGTATTTATTTATTGTATCATTAAACTTATAATGTCGTTCTTCTTGCAGTATACTTTACAGATTTCTTATTAAAAATGTCATGTAAGAGGGGTTCCAGAGGGACCCAGGAATGTGGTTATCCTCCTTTCTGATTTCAGACTGCGCATACCTATACTCTGAATTTGAAAATACAAGTACCCTCGCGAAACCACAAATACACCAAACGCCTCGAGTCATTTTATTTGGCGATTGTATACATTGTTTGTATTTTTCAATTTTTTCCAACACTGGTAGAAGGGAGTGTAGGGTTGGTTCCTGGGAAATTAGGTCAGAAGCGAAAAAACAAAGATGGACAGATTAAAGGCAAGAGGGGGAGGGGGCGTCGGGGCGTCGGACGCCAGCGCGCGGGAGGCGTGGCCGCGGCGCCGCCGCGCGCCGCCGACCAGGGGCTCCTAGGACCTGGCCCGGCGACCAAGTCGATGCGCAAGGTCAGTGATAGTAGGCCTAGACCCTGCCGACGACGCACGGATCGATTCTGTCGCCGCCTCCACACGCCAGTGGATTTGCCTGCGGCGACGCCCCGTGACGCCTCCGGTCGCGCCCGCCCTCATCGATTTTCCATAAACCCTCGCACGTAGCTCAAACCGTTTACTTTAAGTTGCACATGACCATTAAACTGTACACTAACATTGGTAATAGATGCCGGTAGCTGAACTGCCTCCAACACACTTCGTCGGACGACTAAGCTTACGTAGTGCTCTAGCACGCCACTTACAGACAAAAGGATAGGTGGCGAATCATGGCCTTGCTTCCTTTGGCTTGCCCATCAATCTGCAGATCTAGACGAGTAAACACCGGTCCAGAGAAATAAATATTTCTTGTCATTCTGCGGTTCATGTGGTCTGGGACGCCTGTCTACGTGAAATTATATTTCGTATTCACACTGGAATTCAAATTTTATGTAATTCGATAGGTCCCTTATAAAAGTATCTTCGAATAGTGCCGAAAACATTTCAATGGACACACTTGTACTCGTACCACATTAAATTCTATAACAAAGCAAGTCACGAATTACGAATGTAAGCCATATTTTTGAAGTGAATTATCACTAAAAAAATTGCAGTATTTAATATTCCGATAAATCCCCTAGGGGCACTATTGTATCCACTTGATTATATCTTGGTTTGCAGGATTGATAAGTTTATCATTCTATTATGCCCGTAGAAGTACATTTTTTTTTACTTTCTTGCATTACAAAGTTCTTTGTAAGAAGTGAAAGCTATGTAATCGTGCGTCGGAAAAAGGGGAATTTTCGCAAGAAAAACTTTTTTATTTTCTCTTTCGACCAGATTTACTGTTTGACATGATCATGTAGACACAGTTTACTTCGAGTAGACATGGAAAAGTCCTGATAAATATGAAAATAAATAAGTTGTGCTGCAACAGGACATACTTTCTCGATTATTTGTAACAGCTACACGATATAATACTACTTGAACATGAAAAAAGTGTTTCCAACGAGCATTTTTCTTTCCACACTGAAATTTCAACTCACATTCTTAGGTTTAGCACGCAACTCACGTTGTTCTTATACCACCAGCCTCACAATTACCCACACGTACTTACGTACACGCTTTAATAATAAATCAGAGATATTCATTGACATTGTGGCCAGCAAGATCAGATGGCACAAGATTGATTGATTGATTGATTTTTTCGTGTTTCCGGGCGGTGATCTTGCCCCGCTGGATGGCGAGATCCGGCGCCGACCTTCTGCCAGCTAGCGGGGTTTCCCCCTAACCAGGACTTCCCCACCAGCGGGACACCGCCCCAGCCGAGACAAGCTCTAAGCTCCCAACCGGTCTCCCGAAATATGTGGTAGTGTAGTGCATGTTAGTGTAAGCGGAGAGGATAGAACAAGGAAGAGGAAGGAAAAATCGCGCGCGGTCCGTTTGGTAGGGTACTGCTCCGGCATTCGCCTGGTGTCGATCGGAGAAACCACGATCAGAGCAGCCGGCCGCTAGAATTCTTCTCCAGACAGGGACTGAATTCGACCTAGCTGAAAAGCTAGTGTCGAAAATCCTGCCGCTGTCAGGACTCGAACCTAGGACCTCACGGTCAGAGGCGCTGCAGTGACATCAGTTGATGCACTGAGCTACCGCTCCCGGTATGGCACAAGAAAAATATCTAATATCAATATTGTAGTTTTGCAGTTTTCCTTTCTGGCAATTTTCAAAAACATAGTCAGCTCACCGAAAATGGGATCTGAATCATTATTATAAGCGTACTTTGCTTTATTCGAGACAAAATTTTAAGAAAACAATTGGAACCGTTTTCGAGACTTTTTTAAGTTCACTATTCAGGCAGTTCGGAGAGAAAACGTCGAAAATTCGAAAACAATCTCGTAAGACAATTTAAAGCATTAGTCGAATAAACTACTTGGATATTCCAAATGGCTGTCGCAATATGTCGCTCAAAATGTAGTTTGAAAAAATTATTTCTAGGCAAAAGTTTGCATCGCAGAAGCATAGAAACAATCCAGAAATGCGTAAATTATTTAATATTCACAAAAGATTTTTTTAAAATTTATTTCTTCTCGTTCGACATTTCTGTCTCGCGAGGAGTTTGATAATAGTACATATACCTATAACATTTTGGATATGGCCATCCATAGCAAGGAGTATTCATTCCTACTCGTGAACATGATCTATTTTTGAAGGGTGTTCAGGCTTTAAGATTTTGTCTGAGGTGTCATGTTGGAAGTTAGGGTAGCGCTAGGAAAGGTGTAGGAAACAAGTTACGGTGGTCTGAGTCTATCCTTAGGGAACCTTGATTTAATACGGGGCCATGAAGCACGACGACCCAGATTACATATTGTGGAACAGGGTGAAGAGTAAAGATTTTTAAAGAAATGGTCGGCTATTTTACTTATGTGTTCGTTTAGTGGCAATATATTGAGCTCGCGATGAATTTGGGAGTTTGGAATAAACCATGGTGCCTTGAGGGTCCTTCTTAGGAACTTATTTTGGAATGCAACTAACTTTTGGAGGATACTGGGTGCTACGCCACCCCATACTGGACATGCGTAGGTTAGAGTGGGTTGAATGATTGATTTGTATATTAATATTCGGCTTTCGATACTAGTGGCAGATCGAGATTTAGTTAAGGGGAACATTTTTGATGTTTTGGCCCAGGCTTTATTAGCAGTTGCGTGGATGTAGGGTTTCCACGTGTCTTTTGTCAAATAATACTCCTAAGTACTTCACCGGTGAAGAGGTCCACGGAATGAGATTTCCCTTGATGCTAAGTTCGGGGGGATTTTTCGGTCGGCGTAAAGTAAATATTTTTGCTTGGCATTTAGTGTGATTTAGTTTTATTCTCCATTTCTGAGTCCATTTAATATAGCTGTTTAGATCGTTTTGAATATTCTCCTTCGCTATTATGATATCGCTATGAGAGGTGAATAGTGAAATATCATCAGCGTATAAAGCAACGTTGGAGTCGCCTTGGATTGGAATGTCGTGACTGAAAATGTTAAATAATAAGGGAGAGAGAACTGAACCCTGTGATACTCCTGCGGCAATAGTGTGAGGGGTAGATATCTCCGTGTTGACTTTAACTACAAACGATCTGTTCGTGAGGAAACTTTCCGTGATCTTTAGTAGGTATTCGGGTATGCCTAAACTGCGCATTTTGTATAGGAGGCCTTGATGCCAAACTCGGTCATATGCCTGACTTACGTCAAGGAAAACTGTCACTGTGTGTTTCTTTTGATGAAAATCGTTAGCTATGGCTTCAGTGATACGCAATAATTGATGGGTGGTGGAATGATTTGGTTTGAATCCGAATTGTTCCGATGGAATTGCTTTTATACTGTTGATGAATTTTATTAGTCTTGTATGGATTAGACGTTCGTAGATTTTTAATAAAATTGGAAGCAGACTGATGGGTCTAAATTTGTCAGCTATCCTTGGGTTTTTCCCCTGTTTGCAGACTGGTAAAATGACAGCTCTTTTCCAAGCGGTAGGAAAATAATTGCATCGTAATGATGCATTAAATATTGCAGTTAAAGCCGCTATAGTCGGTTTGCTCAGCATTTTAATGCAGACATTGTTAATACCGTTGATTCCTGGGGATTTTCTTAATTTTAGAATAATGACTGAGATGGTTTCCGATGGGGAAATGAATTTTATAGGAAGTGCCGCAGTGGGGATATTAGTACTAAGGTAATTTACTATTTCCGTATTAAATTGTACATCGGAAAAGGGATGCGGTTTGAAGGTGTTCTCTAGATGTACAGCAAATATTTCTGATTTTTCTTTATCAGAATAAATTGTTTCCGAGCCATGTCGTAAAGGAGGAATTTTTACTTTTTCTTTAGTAAGTATTTTAACGGTTGACCAAAGGTGCCTTGAGCTAGGGTGAATTTCCGCAATAAATTTATTGTAGTTCTGTAGTCGTAATTTATCGAGGAGGGTTTTTATCTTACGCGTTATCTGATTAACTTTTTTCTTAATGTATGGTCGCCTTGTGTGTTGCCAGAACCGTCTCAGATTTTTTTAATTAGGTTAATTATACTTATGGGTATTGCTTTCCCTTTTGGAATTCGATAAGGTCTTGTCGCTTGTTTGAAAGACGCGATTATCGCTTCAGATAATTTTTCTATTTCATTGTCAATTTCATTCGCGGTATTAAGATTTTTGGGATACGTATAATAAAGAAGCATTAACTCTGCATACTCATTCCAGTTGGTATTTCCTTTTAATTCATTGACGTTTGTCTTATCGATTGGCAAAGAAAGCGATATAACCACCGGGCAATGGTCAGAATCGAGCTCTGGTAATACACTTTGGTATATCGGAAAATTAATATCTTTAGTTAGAACAATGTCCAAAATGTCTGGGATAACATTGGGATTAGTAGCATAGCGAGTAGGTTCGTTTGGAGAAAATAATTTTATATTAGAGGAAGCTACAAATTCCGCCAATTTTTTGCCTTGCCATGTTGTTGAGTTACAACCCCACATAATATTCTTGCTATTGAGATCTCCAATCAGGATTGTTGGGCTATTTACACTAAAAATTGTTTGATATGCTAATAATGGGAATGTTTTGTTAGGTTATAATAGCAGCATACTGCTATTATATTTAACGTTCTGGAGTTGAGGGTTATTTTAATTTCAACCGATTCGAGGTTCGCTGATAGTGGAGTCGCAATCTGTTCATGATTGAGTTCCTTGGAAATAAAAATGGCAACGCCACCGGAGGCTAAGACTTTTGTCTTCTTCTTATCTTCAAGTATTTAGGCATGATGCCTGTTACGCCGCTTAGTACTGGTCCTTCCAACGCATTCTTGGACGTCCTATGTTTCTCTTTCCTCTTGGTTGATAATTTGCCATTTGTTTAGGGATGCGGTCGTTGTTCATTCGCAACAGATGTTCTTGCCAAGAGTGTCTGTAGTTAGTGACTTTCTCTATGAGACATTCTACATTTAGCTCATTTCGGATTTTTGTGTTCCTTTGTCTATCTCCGTCTTTGACTTTTGTAATTTTATCATTTCTATATGAAACGTAGCCTGGAATGTTGAACCTTTCCCCCGGAATCAAGTGGGTTTCTGTTATACAAGCAATTTTGATACCATGTTGTTTCATAAAGAATCTGAACATGTTTTCTTGACGCTTGAGGCCATTAGCATTCCAATTTAGAATCTTATTTTCTACCTGAATAGCCGCCATTTTTAACATGTAATGAAAACATTTCTTGTATCATGTTTTGAATTTGAGGAACTAAAGCAGACATTACTTGAGAAACGATTGATGAGATAATACTAGACCACTCCGGGAAATGAGAGGTGCCTTGTCTTGGCATAAAGGTTGGTGATGGGCGAGGTTGAAGAGGAGGAGAGATGTTGGCTGATAGAGGCACTATTCTTGGTGGTTTTGGTTTTGGGGAGACAGATTTAGTAGAAAACTCGTTTTGCGAAGTGGTCTGGGAGAAGCTGTTAAGTGACTTTACGTATTCTTTATAAAATTTGCAGCCTCTGTAATTGGCTGCATGGAATTCATGACAGTTTACGCACTGAGGTTGCGCATCTTTTACTTTTTTGCAATCCGTGCAATGGTGGTTTTCGACACATTTCACGCACCTCGGAATGAACCCACAATTTGCCTGTGAATGGCCATATCTCTGACAGCGTTTACACATAATTACTTTAGAATGTATTCTGCTTTGTACTCTTACAACACTATGGATAAATCTATTCAAAGAGAATATAGTTTTTGCCTATTATCCGTTAAATCTATTGCACAAACATGAATGGAGCAACGATCTTTGTTATACAATCTTTTCACATTTAAAGCGGGAAAATTTAACCGAATGAGTTCATCGTACATTTCCTTTTCACTGTAAGTAATTGGGATATCTTTAATCACAACCGGAAGTGGTTTTTGACTAGGATCTCTGTATGTGAAGTACTGTTCATTTCCTTGGTCACAAAAGTTTCTGAAGTTACGGAAATCTTCAATTGATGTAAACATTATTTTAACTGTATTTTTGGATGGTTTTGTTGTAAAGTCACTTATAGCAATGCTTTGAATGTCTTTGATTAGTATATTATAATCAGCTGCATAAATATTAATAGGTGGGACTTTCACTAGCACAGGTTCTGGAGTCACTGAACTTTATGATTCAGGGTCGTGGTCACTGAGTAAGTCGTACCTAGTCGATACCGGTACATTATAACGAATTTTGTTTTGGTCACTAGCTTTTCTCTTCTTGGTTTGGGAGTCACTTTCTAAGGCTAATTCACTTACTTGCTTCATTGTAGAATCGTTTTGGGAGTTGTTTGTTTTAGGCAGGCTGTCTAAGGCGACAGCGGCTGCGCCTTGTGAAAGCACACCTGGTTGGGACTGATGGTATTGAAGATGCAGATTTTGCTGCTACATTTGTAGTTGGAGTTGATGATGATTTTGGTCTCCTAAGGTATGCTGAAGATGTTCGGTTGGAAACATTGGCGTATCCAATGGTGTATTATTAGCAGCTTGCAACGCTTCGTTTATGCTCCGTCCGAGGTCAGAGCATAAATGGTCACTGTTTGAAAAAATACTGCTGATTTCGTTAGACGACTAGAACACACTGTGATAAGTAAACTGTTAGGTTGTAGATAACCAACCAGTACACTGGTTTAGAAACACTGTTAGCACACGAACGAAGCGTAGCACTCGCAACGGGGCGGGAGCGCCCGAAGTGCACGGTGCGGCTGCTCGGAGCGGAAATGCGAGACACTCATTCACAAAAGAAATTAATATATTTGTTCAGAAAGAAAAATTAACCAAGAAATAAAAAAATGCAGTCATATTGTGTAAATTGGGTCTTGTGACGAAAACTGCATCATATATTTGCGAAAGGCCATGTTTCCATTTGACTTGAAAGGCAAATTCCCTCTGACTTCTGTTATCAGTATGTATGTCTTGCTTAAGAATATATGTTATATCATGACGCAAATGATAATTAATGGGGAACTTGCTGTTCAAGGAATATATGAAATTAAAAGGCAAGGAATATAATTGAAATTATTTTGGCCCTATGCTCTACAGACGTTATTCCAACTGTCATGATTTGGTCCTGTTTACAATACGCAATTAAAATGCATTTAAAACGACTATGCAATTAAAATACAAAACGAGAAGAATATGAAATATGCTATTCAGTAGCTAGAACACGACATGTTTCTGCTTCTAATGAGGCATATAATGAATATCTAAGAGAACACAAATCAATAACACGTTGCTTATAAAACATTTGGACAATCTTCTGTTGCCACGCTTGGGAGTATCAGATTGCAAATGTACTGCATTTAAAGGATTGATTCGCTTTTGCCGCCAGAAAGCTTCTGTTCCTCATAGTATTCGCATTAACAAACTAAGAGTTACCTCTTATCACTATCTGGGCATTGTGGGCTACCACATGAGAAAACTGACATGAAAAAGATAAATATTTGTATATTGGCCAGTTGGGCATATTCCACACGCGTACTTTCAACCCAGGCTTCCTTGAAGCCTACCCTCGGTACAAGTTCAGGGATGTTTCGAGCAGGCGCGCCTCGTGGGCGTCCCTAGCAGTATCTGTGTGTGTCTCTCACTTCCTCCGCAAAATGTCGGTCTCAGTTATTAATGTTCGAACTGTTTAGGTCGGTAGAACGTGAGATCATATTAGGACAGGACCGATACCGATAAGGCATCTCCCAGGGTTCCTTACATGCCACAAGCATGACATGGCGTACTCAGGATTATCCGCCTTTCGGATATCCCCAACCGGGGTCGAACTCACGGACTTGAGTTTTGCAAGCCAGTACGCCACCCTCCTTGCAACCGGAAACGGCTTGAATCTTACTATCTCCACATAAGAAAATATTTATTAAAGAAAAACAAAAAAATATAAAAATAATACTCACCAATTCCAATACCAACTATAATGCGCCCCGCCAAGAGAACTTCCTTGACACTCGCAAGGCCCATTACAACAGAACCAGCAGTGAAGACTATACTGGCTATCAATATGACAGGTTTCCGACCCATCGTATCTGAAGAAAAGAAAAAAAATATTTTTAACACGTTTTTTTTAAATCAGATAAATTTTTCCCAACATCTATACACATGTGAGTCATTTCAGGTTTAAAAAACACACAACTATCTTCCACTGAATTATACGTACAAATGTTTTCAAAAACATTTAGCTCAGAAACGCTTCTTTAGTGCACAGCAGTTTCTTGACGATTTCTTTCTTTAACAGCGTCCGGAGAAGCGAGAAACGCTGAGGATATTTCTAAGTTTTGCCGAAGAAAAATCTACTTGTTTCGGATACAAACAACGAAAAACGCTTCTTCGTGAACTGAAACTGGGGTGCGCATTATGACAGCGCTGTATCGCAGGCGACCCTGTAATTGTGCCCGCTTTTGCTAGACAGTCGTCAGCATGCCACTGCACGAGAACGAGAACGCACTATTACGAAAAACATGATGTTTTTTCACGCATCCTCTTCAAGTATGTATTAGTGTGTTGGAATATGCTTTTCTGACACACTCACCCCCCTAAAGCAAATGATTTCTACTAACATGTATGGAATGTTTACTATAAAAAGAAAGGTATATTTTAAGAGACTTAAAAATCACAACAATCGCGTATCGGCAATTCAACCATTAAAGTTATATATGAGCTCCTTTGCTGGAAGGCGGTATGTATTAGGCCGTAACCAGGGATACAAGATCGGATTAAAATAAATTGGTGATTGACATCCGTGTGACGTAAAGGCGTTTCTGGTGTTTCCTTAGAAGCTGCCAAACAAAACATAAACGTACCAAGACGTCACTGATAAACTGAAAGCAAACGAGCATCATGATCTCGTTTGTGTTCGTTTTTACTTTAGTAAAAACGAACACAAAAGAAGATTGAAACACACTGAGAGACCTGGGATCACGAAAGTAAATTCTTCTGAAATTCCTGTCGACATGACCGTGGATGACATTATGACTACTTTGTACATGTTTCAAAACAAATAGCACCTTGTATCAAACTTAATACATTACAGACTTTTGTAACCAATTCACCGGCTGTCAGATATAAATTTTATTTCCATAACGTAGGACATCACAAAGTTAGCAAGATTGATTTTTTACTAAAATCAAATGTTAATGGTTCCGATGGCATCACAGCCAAACAATTGAAATGTGTTTTACCATTTTCCCTTCCGGCACTCACGCATTTAAATAATTTCTCACTAACGACGGGAACCTTTCCTCAAGCTAGGAAGCTTGCATATGTTCGACCCTTGACAAAATCTGAACTGATCTCGGCGTCTTGCAATTATCGCCCAATTAGTATATTGCCGACAGTGTCAAAAGTTCTGGAAAAAATAGTGCGAAATAGAATGTAAAACACTCAACAGATCCTGATCTACTCAATAGCCTTCAATCCGGCTTTAGAGGAGGAAGAAGCACACAAACAGCTTTATTGTAAATAACTGAAGACACAATAAAAGTGCTAGATGATGTATTAACTCTTACATTTCAGTAAAGCATTCGACTCCTTATACGACGTAGATAACGTCGTTCTAATAGTGAAATGCAAAACTCTAAGTTTCTCTGATTCCACCATCTCTTGGATTGCAAGTTATCTCTACAATAAGCAACACATTGTAGTAGTTGACGATCTCCACTCAAATAAAAACCTCTCCGCCGGGGATTACCTCAGGGATCCGTGTTGGGGCCGCTGTTCTTAATTTACGAGAATGACCTACCAAGCGAACTTACAGAATGTGGTCATCATATGTACGCGTATGACCTGCAAA
The DNA here is from genome assembly GCA_011170035.1 of Teleogryllus occipitalis. Classification (NCBI taxonomy): domain Eukaryota; kingdom Metazoa; phylum Arthropoda; class Insecta; order Orthoptera; family Gryllidae; genus Teleogryllus; species Teleogryllus occipitalis. The sequence goes on from BLKR01002173.1 coordinate 101,135, forward strand.
TTTTGCATCTCCGGGAAACCTTCACAGGTAGCAATGGTAATAAATACATTAAATAATGAGCTCTCATCTGTAGTGAAATATCAATAAGAAACGGATTCAATTTAAATCCAAAAAAATCACAAACCATCATAATTGGCTCTTTCTCTGCATAAGAAACTTGAATGTTCACATGTTCCTAGTTAGTTCAGCACGAGACGCAGTGCGGTGCGGACCGACTAGCGGAGCTTTGCCGCAAATCATATTCGCACTATTGTTTTTGCTTCTCGGTGTTAAAACTAAATTCGATAACGAATGTTCGCGATAAGTTCGCGATAGCGATTGTGTTGTCGAAGAACTTAAATTATATATAATTGTCATCATAGAAGAAAGCAGTGAATTTTAACGGCAAGTTCAATAAACATTCAACGCCAGACTCGGGCTTCGTTTCCGATCCTGGCTGCGGCCCTGGCCATGGCCTCGGCCTCGGCCCCGGCCCCGGCCCCGGCCCCGGCCCCGGTAGCGGGGTTAGTGTGGTGGCAGAAAATCAACATTGCAACGTGCCAAATTTTTTCGTGTATCTGGCAGAATATCATCAGCAACAACGACATTTACTCATCGAACTGTACCAGTGTCAAATACAGCAACTGCAGCAAGAGCTTCAAGAATCCCAATGTCAAGTACAACTTCTGGAGCAATCGAGGCAACACACTACTTCCTAGTCACAACAGCCTGACGCCGACATGCTTCAACCACCTGGCGCAGAAAACGACATGGAGTCAACACCCTCACCAGAAACCCAGGTACCGTGCAATTCTGAACAATTGCCTACTTGGCAATTTGTTCGCCCTGCTAAGCGTAAGCGTAAGAACAGCAATGATATAGCAACTAAAGTGCAAGCAGACATATCAAATACGAGTAAGATACATTTAAGTAACAGGTTCCAGGTTTTACAAAACGCTGAAACGCCTCCAATAGCACTGAAGAGTTACAGCAAGCGCAGGGCGAAGCTGAAGTTACCTCACAAGCAAAACCACCGCCAATTTTTATCCCAAATGTCAAAGTGCCATCATTCATACAATAACTACGAGAAGCTAACGGCCAAAATGAATTCACATATAAAATGTACAATAACTAAGTGAAAGTCAACCCAGACACAATAGAAAGCTACAGATCCATTGTAAAAATCCTAAATAAAAAAGGTAATGTACCACACCTATCAACAAGCAAGAGTTTTTAGCATTTTAAGCATTTCGTGTAGTCCTCAGGCATGTACACCCATCAGAAACAAAGTGCATTCAAGATGAACTCGAAGAACTAGGATATAAAGTAAGAAATATACATAATATACGTCATAGTGACAAAACCCCAACGTGTCTTTTCTCCATTGACTTAGAACACGAACGGAACAATGGAGATATTTACAAAATCACAACTTTAATGCACGCCAAAGTGAAGTTTGATCCATCACATAAAAAGAAAGTTCTTGTACAATGCTACAGATGCCAACAGTACAACCACAGTCGCGCCTATTGCAAACGAAGCCGTAGATGTGTGAAGTGCGGGGGATATCATCTTACCGAAGAGTGTAGGAAAGATAATCAAACTAAACCAAAATGCGCACTTTGCGACGACGAACATCCAGAAAACTGCAAAGGTTGTAGAATCTATCAACAACTCATTAAAAAAAACTTATCCAACAAGTGATCAAAGGAAAAATTTCGTAAATCATAGTGCACTAGTTCATTACCAACCAGCTGCGGTATTTGAATTATCCTTCAAATTCAAATCCAGAATACTCATCGGATCCCTCACGAGTTTCTACCCGCACACAATTAAAAAAAATGCTCGATCTTATGCTCCCATGCAGTAACCCACCAACCAACAGACATAGGAAATGTAATGCAAGAATCCTTTTCCAAATTTGAAAAAATTAACATCAACAAGCAGAGCAGATAAGCTTAGTTCTACATTTACTAACAACTCTCATATCAAAAATAAAATGAATCTCTACAAGTCATCGTGAAAATACAAAATAGCAACATGGAATGCAAATGGACACTTACAGAAAAAAAAGAATTAATGATTTTCCTTGAGAACTATAATATTGACATCATGCTAATTAGCGAAACACATTTTACCAAGAAGTCGTATTTCACAATCCACGGGTATTTGACCTACCATACCCAACACCCTAATGGCACTGCCCACGGAGGAACTGCTATTACTATAAGAAATAAAATTAAACATCATGAACTAGAAGAATTCAACTATAACTACCTACAGGCAACTTCAATTCAACTGCAAGATCTCTGTGGTCCAATCGTCATAGCATCAGTACACTGCTACCTAGACATAACGTCGCCGAGACAATGTTTGAAGCATTCCTCAACAACATTGGATCAAGATTCATTGTTGGCGGAGACTACAATGCAAAAAAGTCCACTGGGGCTGAAGACTTAACTCACCAAAAGGCAGACGATTATATAACTGTGTTCTCCGAAATAACCTTACTGTAGTGTCTACAGGAGAACCGACTTACTGGCCCACCGATAAAAACAAACTCCCGGACCTCCTAGATTTTTACATAATTAAAGGTATATCTACAGACAAAATCCGAGTAGAACCTAACTATGACATGTCATCAGATCACTGTCCTGTAATTCTGACTATTAACTCTGAGGTAATACAATACCCTACGCCACCAAGACTTTACAACAATTTCACAGACTGGAACAAATTTCGTGAAATTTTGGATAAACAACTTTTGTATAAAATTAAACTGACTTTGCCCCATCAGAATTACTTCTTGATGAAATCATACCTATCTAATCGCTACTTCCTGATCAAATACCAAGAAGAACTATCATCCTTCCATTCTATTAAATCAGGAGTACCACAAGGCAGTGTGCTTGGTCCTGTTTTATATCTTGTGAATACATATGATCTACCAAACAATGCAAATAATATGACTGCAATTTTTGCTGATGATACACCTATTCTAGCAACGCACGAAGACCCAAATAAAGCTTCATCAAACATACAAGGGCACCTGCACCAACTAGAGTATTGATAGCAAAACCGGCGAATTCAAGTAAACGATTCCAAATCTAAAAACATTACGTTTACCCTCTTCAAAAAAGAATGCCCTAAAGTCCAACTAAACAATGTTTATTTACCACAAACAACTTGTGTTAAATACCTAGTATTCCATATGGACAAAAGATTAACATGGAGGAATCATATAACTGTAAAAATGAAAGAAGCACAAATCAAATTCTCTCAAATATCATGGCTTATCAATCGCCACTCAAGTCTGTCTTTGAACAACAAGGTACTTCTCTACAAGGCAATTATCAGGCCAATTTGGAGCTACGGTATTCCACTTTGGGGATCAGCCAGCAAATCCAACATAGAAATTCTCAGGAGGTTCGAGTCCAAATGTATTCGAAGGTTAGCCAATGCACCATGGTACATGAAAAATGACGCTCCACAGCGGGACCTACAGATACCTACGATTTATGAAGAAATCACCCAGCGCAGCACTACGTACCAAGAACGGCTAAACAGTCATCCAAATCCATCAGCCATTAACTTACTGGACAATAGTAAGGAAGAAAAGCGACTTCAAAGGCATCATCTTCTGGATTTACCCTTCCGGTTCAAAAGGTACACGTAAAATGACTAATTACAGTTCTTAAATGTTATCTTCGATTTATCGCATTTACTGAATGTTTGAATAAAAACAGATTGTAAATAAGCAGAAAAAGAATTTAAAAAATCTGTTCCTGACATGCTTATAGAAAATGTTGTAGTGCCTCGTCATTCACAAGTGAAAAACGTAGGCTTAATTCTTGATGATCATCTAAGAATATCAGATCAATATTCAAGTTTATGAATCTTTGCAATCTCTTAGATGTATCAAAAAAGTATCCTTACAAATACGAAGGAAATGCTAGTAAAAACCCCCGTCGTGTCTTCATTTTTACTACGGTGACATTGTGTGTAACAATTTGAAATATTCACTCATTCAAACTCAGCAAAGAGCACAAAATACTTGTATTCATCTCATTTATAATGTAAAAAAAATACGATCACATTTCCGGTGTTTACAAATAGCACACAATATTAACACTAAAGGTTGGCATTTGTTTCACAGCCTTTGTCTTTAAGATGCTAAATATGGGATCCCCGTCATTTTAACAAATTATTTCGTACATCCTAAATGTTCTAGAGTTTAGAAATCCCAGCTACTTTGTATTCCAAAAAGCAAAACTACTACAATAAATCGTTCTCAATTACTGTAGCCCGAGAGTGGAATAAATTGCCTTCCAACATTAAAAACTGCTCCTCATTAGAATCTTTTAAGAAACACCTGAATGTTTTTCTTACAAAGTAGAACACATCATTTTGTAATTTAAATCACTGTAGATTACCGTTTGTCAAATCAAACCTGTGTCAGCCTTACCTCTTCCTTGGGTTTGTTAAGAACAGATTAAATTGAAAATTTACTTTCTTAAGACTTGTTCGATACTACCGGAACTGTATTCATCCGTAGGAGCAGAGGCTGATTAAACAAAGAAGGCGACCCCGGGCAGCACGAACAGCAGCCGAGGAAACATTCCAAAGACCTGATACTTCACTTTAGCATAGCCCCATTGTATTAGGACGCAGTCTGCCTGGTGGATTTTCATCCACTAGAAGGTTTTCCTCCAGGGTAGAGCGGCGGATGAGGTGGTGTGTTTCTGCATTAATAGATTAAGCCATTCCACATCAAATTGCACAAAAAGACCAAAATTTGACCTTTTTAAAATTATTTTCTATTTTTTCCATTTATAATACGGATCAAATAAGTTAACATGTGCATTTTTATTTTTTTCTAACTTTATTATTTTCGGAAATATTGCATAATGAAATTTGCTGAAAATGACAGGCATTATTCAATGAAAAATATCACATATTTGACTACACTAATTACAGAAACTCCATTCGGAACTTAAAAACATGTTTAATTTTTGAGATTTCGCAAAATAGTTAATTTCCTAAATTTACAGTTTTTTTTTAAAAAAATTGAATTTTGAAAAAAATGAAAATTTTTGTAAACTCGATGAGCTAAAAATTTAAAAAAACATTTATGAACGCACTAGAGTATTGTTGACAACACCAGAAAAAAATCAAAGTGTGATCTCATTAACATTAAACAATATACATTTTTTATGAATCAGTACAGTATATTGCTGCAACAGATGCGTTTCTTGCGTTACTGGCCGTCGATTTCTTTGGATGAAGCAGTAATTTAAGTACTAGTTGAGGAGACATAACTTCACGGTTGTATTGGGTTATTAAGTGACGGATTCTTGACTTACTGGCGTCTTACTTACGTTTTGACTGACATTTTGAAATTTTCTGGTCTTACAACTCACTTCAAATATATAAACTCGTTTACCTTAGAATTCCTGAACTTTCGTCACAATGCAGACTTCTAATGCCTTACCGAATTTACTTTCAGGTCTGAAGAAAATTCCATTCCTTCATCAAACTTTTTAGCTACTTTTATCTTTGTTCAATTGCTGTGAAGCGTCGTTTAATTTTATTGAATCTCCAACTTTCAAAAATTGCTAAAATTTGAATTTTCAAACGTCTTGTGATATGTTGAGTGAAAGGAATCTATTGTGATCGCTCTACCTTTTCACTATTCTCTAAAAAGCCTACAGCGGGTCACTCAAGTAACCTAGTAGTATTACTTGATCTGTGACTTGTTATGACAATGTCACACCAAAAACTAGGAATGGTTTTAAATGTCCTAACTGCCCTACAGGAGTGGGTTCGTCTTTTAACCTGCTTTTGTAATAAAAGAAACATAGGCAAGTTAATCTTTTAACTATGAACCGAGTTCTAGATATATTCTGTTAAATACTTGAATTCAATTCTAATCTAGCATTTACACATTGCATTGAAAAATTCTCTCACTTGCTCTATCTTTAGCAATTACGTGATTACCTAACAACTGCAGTTGCGTTTTAACACTTGCATAAACACTTTACATAAAATCATATTACCCTTCACTTCACAAAAAAAAACTGTACACAAGATACATGGAAACACAAAATACTGAAAAAGAATTACATACCAAAATACCCTTTATATACACTTTCAAAGAAATTGTCACTTGAATAGCGAATGAAATATGTACAAGACGTTTCACTTTCCCGTAGATTATTACCTTATATAATTTAGCCAGCAAAAAAAAAGTCGTTATACAATGAACGTACAATTAATAATAACTCTTTTACTAATTATTGGTTTTGAACAATTTCAAAACTATTAAACAATAAATTGAAAACACACACTAAAAGAACAAATATTATCGATAATAGAAAAATGAAATAAATAGGTTTTTACAATTCTTTACATCAATTAGCTATCTGGCTTCCTTTTACGACTGCAATATTGTAAAAGATTACGTTTAAATGATTTTAATATAATTACTCGACTATCTACGTCTGTGAAGTGAATTCTATCTCTGTAGAATAATTCTCGCTTCTTTAAATAGTTTTTTGGAGAATTTCTAGTGAAGTTTTCTGACTCACAACAAGTCGTCTCGAGGAAATATTTCCACAGCTTGGAGCGGCGACGGCGACCCAGATCCTTTCAAGGTCGTGGCAACCCCTTGCTTCGGCGAACACGTGCTCCGGTGAATCGCTTCCACAGTCCTCCGAATTTTATATAATCTGACTGCAATATCTCCGCGTAATGAATTTCTTACGTGGTAAGCCAAAACGAAAGACAAAAACAAAAAACTTGAAATAGAAATAAACATTTCCTATAGCACATGCTTTCTACTTCAGTATACGTTCAGCAACGTTCTAGAACGTTGAAATATATTATTTCTTCGTTGATAGAAAAATAGCATATTTCTACCTAATGCGTTCACGTGAATTTATCAGAATATTCATGATTTAAAGTTCTCAATTCTCTCATACATGGTATAGTTATTTTAACATGATGAGGCGAATTACCTTTTTCAAGCTTCTTATCGTCGAAATACGGCGAAATCTCTCCGTCCAGCACGAACAAATTCGGTCTGTCCAGATCGGCGGTCGGCAGCAAAAAAGAACGCTTTTCGTAGCGGTGCTTTGCGCTAGTGCTGATAGTTTCAAGGGTGATTTTTGATTGGTTGTCTCTCCATTCTACGCGAGTGCGTTCAGAAACTTTAATGAATTCTCGCAATTCTCTCCATTTACTGCTGGCGCGATCTCTTGCAATTCGGTAACACTATAATTGCATCTTGTCGTATCTTGACGTTCTCGGGTGCTTCTCAAAAATCAATGGAACCGACATATGGGCGGTTACACTATGTTTCTTAATATCTTTATTGTCTGATTTTTTTTAAATTGACGTTGAAGCATCGTCAGTGTGAAAAAAATTATTAGTGATAGCACTTTCCACTGTCTGATATTTCTCATGAGGTTACCGTTTTTGTTGCAATTTTCTTTTCCTAGCGGGGGTTTGTCATATTGCAATTAAACTCTTATTTATCTTCTCCACATTCATTTTGCAGACACTTTACAAACTACCTGAAGAGCTTAAATTGTCATTTCCTTGATTTCCACTGTTTTCACTATATTCACTGGTCTTCCCGCTACTTTCGTTAATGCCACGGGAGCCATTGATCTCAACGTCACTAACAAAGAGCGTTTTTGGAAGCCGACTCGCTTTTTCCTGTATGAATCACAAATTCGCCCATCTAATGCCTCCTCTAAATCGAGTTTCACTAGTAAACCGTGATTTACACAGCTTGGAGATTTTCTTTTCCTAAAAGCGTGATCAGAAAGATTAATTGATTGAAACATCTGTCGTATCTCATACAGTGATCGTCACTCATATCGCACAGTGTACACACGATTCACAGAACAAACTCTAGCCTCTTCCCTTTATCAGACGCGTATTGCGACTGATGTTCAGAACATGTTACTGAAGTCCTTTGACAAGTGGCCCGTTGTATTTCATGAGCAAGGTCAGGTAGGCACCCCATTCCTACGATGCAAAGGGACTCAGCAGTAAAATTCGTTTCACTGTCACCCATCCAGTGGCGGCTCGTGGTCATACTATTAGGGTGTGCAACGCCTCTCTTCTCTCTCCTTTCTGCCACCCTCTCTTCCCCCTCTCTCTCTCTCTCTCTCTCTCTCTCTCTCTCTCACTCACACACACACACACATGCCCATACAAACTGGCATACATTACAAGCATACACATATATTCATTAAGATAAATAATGAAAATTAGAAACAAGGTATCTTATGAAGTTTGATAACATGTTGAACAGTTCCTTTTATCACCAACGAGTGTTGACCGCATTTCTTTTCACAAGATTCGTTTCGACTTCGCTCGGCAAGGACCCCTCCGAAATATTTACTACTTGTGTCGTGTTACCGCAAGATTCGGCACTTCCAGAACGTTTTTCACGGGGTGTCAAGAAACACATTGATTCGAAACTTTTTTACTCGCACTTTTGCTATGGAATATTTTCCATGAACTCGCTGTACAAATTTAAGGTTAAAAGTACAAGTTTCTATACCCATTACTCAAAAAATTTGGATAGTTTGCCGTCTACACTGACTGACGAAACAATGTCTGTGTCGCTTCAGTAAATGCTATTTCTTTTCAGCAATTTTTTCTGTGACTTCATTGATGTTATTTCAATATTTTCGACGCTATTTATTGTCAGTTGTACAAACACACTTCACATAAAAACGAACACTCTAACTTTGGTTTTTCAAAACGCATTAATAAGTAGCTTCCTACATACGTTTATACAGTACATTTTAGTTTTAACATGCTTAGGAATGGATTTGTAATTGCAACTTCCCTTAAAATGTGCAAATAACATTCGATTAACACAATACTTATGAATGCAACACTGCACAGCAATGCGTTTGCGTTTCGCGCGCTACTGAAGAATTGCTTTGGAAGGGGTGAGAGCTCATTTAAGTGGAGAGATATCTCACACTTTCTTCGATCAATGCCACACTTACTTCTCTTAAAAACTTGTGCTAGCCGAGTGTTATATCTTCACGACATGTCAAGGCACTTCCAGAGGTCGCCACTGCGTCTGCGCAGTAATATCCGCACGCTCCGCAGTGTGCTCCCAGCGCCCGTAAGCAACCATGTTCCCCCTCTTTCCCCTTCAGCCCCCGCGAGCCTACGACCACGGCTGCTCGCTCGCATTTCCCGAGTGTGCTCTAGCCTGCTGTCACGAAGGGCATTGGCGGCGGACTGTCAATCGCAGCATCCGAACGGCGCGTGTTTTGAAATACCATGTTTTGGAAACGCTCTGAGAGGTCTTGTATTCTCCTCATGTTAAGAAATGTTTAAGAAACACAGCACCGCAGTTATTTTGGTGTGCACACGCGAACGTGCGAATACCCACGAGCCGCCACTGCACCCATCCCTTCTTGGAACAAAGTGAGTAACTAATATTTCTTGAAACCTTTATCACGCAGACGGTCATTCTTTTCATTGTTCTTCGGCACTTGCATCAAAGACTGATCGAACACAATTCGTTAGTGCAGGAGAAAAATACCGCGCTACCGCATACTTACAATAGATTTTTTAGATCTGTACATGTTCAGTGCTCACTTTTTGTTCTTGTTGTGTTTTGTAGAAAATTGAGTAAGAAATATACTTTTTAGGATTTTTTATCCGAACGAATTCACACAGAAAGGTTCATTTTTTAAATAATTACAATTTTGTAATGAAATATTTATTTTTTGAGAAAGTAATTTACAGAGGAATAAAATACACATTTCAAAGTATTAAATGAAACAAACCAGGAATTTTTATGTGAAGTACATTCGGAGCATCAATCAATCATATTTCGCGAAGTACGCGTAAATTCCAAAATTTAATAAAAAATAACACACAAATAATCAATTTTCAAGTAAATAAGAAACACATGTCACTTTTGTATATCCAAATATAATTTTAAAATGTCATATATTTTTACAAAAAGTTGTTTCAATTCTTGTGCGATTTGACGTGGAATGGATCGTATTTGAATTCGTTTCGCAGTCACCAATCCATTCTAGGGGCAGAGTGAACATCTGAAATACTATTAACTTTTGAAACCCTAATCAGGAAGACGGTTATTCTTTTTATACTTCTTCTGATCTTGGATCGAAGACTGACCGAGCACAATTCGTTAGTGCATGGAAAGGCAGAGCGCGCCCTCATACTTACAATTGATTTTTTAGAACTGTATGAGCGGAGTGCCCACTTTTTTCCTTGAATTTTTATAGAAAATTGAACGAGAACGCCTGTATTTTTTTCAAATTTTTATCTCATTGAGTTTATACATAAATTTCATTTTTTGTAAAAAAATTAAATTTTTGAAATGAAATATTTATTTTTTGAAAAATGTATTGACAGGAATAAAAAAATTCCAAGTATTGAATGAAACAAACCAGAATTTTTTTATATTAAGTAGGTTTGGAGCAACAATTGGTCATATTTCGTGAACTATGCGTAAATTCCAAAATTTAATATAGCTATAACTACACAAATAATTAATTTTCAGGCAAATACAAAAACACGTCTCTTTTCTTGATGTCCAGATTTAAGAAAAAAAATATCGTACATTTAAAAAACGTCAGTGTCAATTCTCGTGCGATTTGACTGGAATGGCTCGATTACAGTTGCTCGGAGTGAAAGTCAGGCTACCGTGTAGCGCGCAGTCATGTGACGCACAAAATATGCTATTCAATTAAAATTTTATTTTCAATTTCCATCTATTAATTTAAAATTCTTTCAAACAAATTTTGTAACATTTTGGTATCTGTTTAACCTCTGATATTATATTTTTATAAGCTGCTTTTACATGATATTTGTTTTCAACTAACTACTAACCACTTGTCGACTATACTGCATTAGGTTTGTAGAGTATATTACATTTTTGGATTAATTTGTAAATATATCTGACATGTGGTTAGGCGAAAGAGCGGGCCTGATGACCCGAGCCTCGCCATATCAATAAATCCATTTATTCTTCCTTCTTCGTCTTATTATCATCATCATATCTGACATCATATCATTTCTGACCATGCTTCATGTGCTCTTCCGAGGTTGGCATATTCTTTCCCGGAGAGATTAACGTGTGTTATTATGAGGAAAAAATTTTGCGTTGTATCGAGAGATTCGGCTATACCCAACAACGCTACATGAGCAGTTCAGTTGGATTTGCGGAATGATTCTGAATGTTCAAATAGCATACATTGTATTACCTGCTCAAGGAGACATCCATTACATTCCAACAAATACCCACATTTTATGAGATCCTTAATTTGTATGGTGAAAGTTGCGGCAATCTGATGGTAGACTTCGCGCTGACTGTGCCAGAGTTGCTGGTAAAAGGAAATCTCACTTTGTTAGAAGACACGGTTGAGGTAACTGGCCTCTGATTTCTATTATATCTCCAGTTCCTCACACTACACACCCGAGCTTTCTCAATAATAAGAGAATATTGCAGATTCATGCATTGAATTTTTCGAGAGACTTGGAAGATTTAAACGCCCTTTTTTCTTGTGGAAATTCTCTACTATAGCTATATACTATAGTAGACGCAGTTTTTATAGCGATACTATAGTCATACGCAGTTTTTAACTGTTTTTTTTACGTAAAAAAAAATTTAAAAAATAGCTAGCGGAAAAAAAATTCCAAGACCTCGTCAGATATAAAACCAGATGCTAAATCTCATGTGATTTTCGCCTTGGGCTCTTCAGTGGAACATCGATTGAGCATTCTATCCCTGGGCATTGTCGCAAAGTCATTGTCACCTCAATCCCTCATGAAGGCAATGATCAAACAATCCTATTAGGTTACTGGCCAACCTCGCTCACTAAGCGGTCTATTTGTAGCAATTGGTAAACGTTCGTCTTCTCTGTCTCCTGGAACCCAAACGATTAGTATTACCCAATCAATGTAACTTAAGATACCACTCAACCATGCACCAGCCAGACACGCAAGCTACAGAGCTCTCCACTTCCAACTACACCTCGTATACAATTTTGTTTATGTGAACGCTTACCGCACTACTAAGATATACGGCATTCTTCGCACTTTGCATAACTGGGAGCTTATGGGCTGACTCCCATTGTTCTTGCAGATTTCCTGTCAAGTTTTTTCCGCGTTGGCCTAAGTGAAATACTATCCTCCGGCGACCAATTGGAAAATTGAGTCCCCAAGGATCAATTATTTGTGGCCCTCTTTGTCGTTGCTATCAATGGTAGAGCATCAGTTCAACGAGAGATTTTGAAATCGCTCTTCGTTGACGACTACCATTTTAGGCTCTTCCAAGAGCATGCACGTTATACAAAGGCGATTGCACCCAGTTCTTAACAAATCGTAAAAGTATAACGATAAAATTGGATTCAAGTCCTCAACTTCAACATTCGCCTGTATGCAATTCTACAGGACTCACTATATTCCAATATTTCCCCTCTCTTTCTTGGAGGCCAACTTCTTTTCGTCGGAGCTGCAACATTCATTTCATCTTGCATTTGACAAAATCTAAACATGGAGTAGCCACTTAATAAACCGAGGAGCCGAAGCGTGACTCCATTGAATCTTCTTTGCATGCTTAATGGTACCTCATGGAGTGCTGGGCGTGTATGCCTCATGCAGTCTTATAGAATTCTCATCCGTTCTCTGTTGAATTATGGAGTAGTGCCTATGGGTAAACATATGTCGACGCTAGAACCTTTGAATACCATCAGTGATGGCAGTATTCTTATCAACACTGGTACCTAGCACAGAATATCCAATGGCTCATGGCAAAGGCTGGAGAGACATCTCTGATGAGAAGGCGATATATTTTCTTTGGATCATATGGAACGGAATGACCAGCCTTGGGCTCTCTTTCTCACCTAGCACAACTTCACCCAAACCGGGGATCATATTTTTTTCAGATAAACTTTCCTCTTCCCCCTGGTATCAACTCTACAATCTGTTGCACAACCTTACCTTTAAACTGTCCTTCCCTGTGAAACCCTATTCTTCTTGCAAACTTCGGCGACTCCCAATAGACCTCAGATTGCCAAAACCACCCAAAATCAACTTTGTTCAATACATCTGACGCACTGTGTGGAAACAAAATCCACACATCCGGACCACATCTTCATCTACACTGATGGTTGCTCGCAAAATTATAAAGTAGAATGCACTTTTATTGCCATAGAACCACCTGCTACGTCCGAAGTCTCTTCGAGCAGCGTATATAATACGAAGAAATATGCACTATTGGAAGCACTAAAATATGTTGAATCATCATTATGGAGGGTTGTGAATCCAAAACATCGTTTTGGTCAGACCCCTTGGCACACTCTCCACCACCAAATCCGTTGTATAATTCTACAACATTTTAACGTGGATTTATGTTATCCTGGGAACACAAGAATAACTGTAAACGAAATATTTTACAGGCAAGTTGGCCTAGAGGAAACCAAAAAATAAGACATTCTTACGGTCTCTCATAACGCGTCTTTTCATCAAACGTCCGGTTCTTCTTGAATGGCAAACTTAGTGGCTAAACTTCTGAGATTACAAACTCCATACATCCCTGGGCTTCATCCTGTGGTCCTTGGTATGAGGAGACTGTTACATTCCTTCGGGTAAAACCGTCTCCCCACTTGCCTCTCCTCTACTGCCTCTTCTCACGAATCAGTACTCCGTGGTGACACCACCTGCACGATGAGAGATCATCGTGAAATTTGATGATATAAGCAAAAACACGAAAAAAGGAAATTATCGCACTTTATCTCCATATAATTAAAAACTATTAAATTTTCGTAAATATTAACTCGATATGAAAAGAAAGAGGATAAAATTGCCTATATTTTAGGATTTAAGGGTTTTTTCGAGAATCAATTGTATCGCCGTTAGTATGCAAAATATGCGTGGATGATACTGTGGAAATGGCACTTCCCTAACCTTCCCCACTCACTCACTCCTATATGTACTTAACATCCAATAAAGTTTTGTACAAATAAATACGACGCCTTGTGTATCGGTTTTCATTTAATTGGAAAAAGAAAAGCAGGTAATTAATAATGTGAAAAAGAAAATGAATATTTTGGAGAAAATGGGACTGCACCTTCACCCACGCGTAGGTTTCGAAGGCCCTAGTATTCATAGATATCTGCTATATACAAATGGCATTAATGTTTTTTATTACTGGATGGCTGAAAAAACTGAAAGAGATTTTTACACATTTTTTGCTTAAAAAATTATTTCCAGGCAAAATTCTTATTGGCAAACCTGAACACTTTCTTTAAAGCATTTAAACTAATAACAAACATGCAATTCAGTGCCCAAGTTCAATACATCATTCATAACGGGTTTTTATCTCATAGCTTTTTGAAACAAGATACCTTAGAACCAAACAATAAGACCGTGATTGTAGTTGATGAGGTGTAGTAGACCTGTTGGTAATATTGAGAGCTCTCTGCAAGTATGCAAATATGTCCTTTTTGAAACACGAAAAAGACTAATTTTCTTTATCCACATTTTCCCGTTTGATGATGGGTGAAACCGTTTTTAAAAACAGTTTTTGCTGATAAGTAAAACATTGAGATCAAGTAGGATAATTCCTTTTTTTCACGTTCCTTTATATCTGCAAATCTCCCGGTGCTTTCACCGCTAAACCGATATTTGGAGGAAAAAAGCTTAATGACATTTAATGTACGTAATTTTATCTTTTATTGCATATATAATCATTATTTACCAAAACCGGATACCTTTTGAGTTCTTTTGAAAAAAAATGTAATTTTTACTAATTTTCTGCCACCATATGTTTCCGGGTAAAATTCTTATTAGCAAACCTGATTAGCATTCGTGTTCAGCGACCCAAAAAATATAGAAACCAAATATCAAAACTTCATCAAAACTTAACGCTATTTGATTTTTTTAGCATCATTTGACTGAACTATAGAGCAGAACGAAGGCCACACAGTCGCTGTTGCGGACGCGTAGCGGAGGTAGGTAGAATGCATCTATACACGTATTTGTGAACCCTGAATTAAGCCATTACTGTTGGTTTCGTAAAAAAGGGGTCTTTTGACATGAGTGGTTGCTTAATAGGGAGTATCTTTTAGACACAAGAGTGTCTATTATTATTATTATTATTATTATTATTATTATTATTATCATTATTATTATTATACATCGGATATTAAAGAAAGTGACTACTTTATCTTATGTTTATCAAACTATATGTGCACAAATTATGAAAAATAAAACATTTTGACTAAGTTTTATTTTCCCTTTTCTGCCTATTTTGATGTAATTGCCTCTTTTAAATTGATTTGCAGCCTTTTACATGCATTTAATAGTTAGATTTAGATTGTATTTATTACTAATTCTGCAAATAAGTTTAAGAATTTGGTGGCAGAATACACTAACTAAACATTACAAAACTTAACAACTATCCAAAATTTTACAAAATTTCAAAAAATTATAAATTAACATGAACATTTCACCGTGCAAGCTTCCATAGCATTCCACCTCACTTCACTTCACCATACTGCTAATCACTGAGTTTTAATGTGTTTCTTATACACTCGTTTCCCTCAACTTCACAACATTGCACTTCATACCACTGCACATAATTAATAATAATAATAATAATAATAATAATAATAATAATAATAATAATAATAATAATAGCGATAAGACAACATACTTTATATAGGAGACTACTTGTTTAATAAAATTAAAGACATAATACTCAAATCAACATCTAGGAATACAATTTATTTTTAAATTTGCTCAGGCTTCGAGGAGAGGGATCAAAGATTGACACAGGCAAACCGTTCCAATCTCTAATAGATCGATTCGCAAATGAATATTTCCCAACGTCGGGTTTCTGAATTCTTGTCTGAACTCTGTGCATGTGATCCGCTCTGCCGAAGTATGTAGGTGTCCCTAATAGAATTTCTATCCACGCTCGAAAGTCTGTGTACGCTTTATACATAGCATAGAGACGCGACTTCATTCTCATTCTTTCGAGTGACCGGGAGCGGTAGCTCAGTGCATCAATTGATGTCATTGCAGCGCCTCTGACCGGGAGGTCTTAGGTTCGAGTCCTGACGGCGGCAGGATTTTCGACACTAGCTTTTCAGCTAGGTCGAAGTCAGTCGCTTTCTGGAGGAGAATTCTAGTGGCCGGCTGCTCTGCTCGGTAGTTTTCCGTGGTTTCTCCGATCAACACCAGACGAATGCCGGAGCAGTACCCTACTAAACGGGCCACGGACCGCGCGCGATCTGTCCTTCCTCTTCCTTGTCCTATCCTCTCCCCTTACACACTTCCATTAACATGCACTACACTACCACATATTCCGGGAGATCGGTCGGGAGCTTAGAGCTTGTCCCGACTGGGGCGGTGCCCTGCTGGTGGGAGAGTCCTGATTAGAGGGAAGCCCCACTAGCCGACGGTAGGTCGGCGCCGGATCTCGCCATCCAGCGGGGGAGATCACCATCATCTCCCGAGAAAAAAATATGCACTACACTATCGGGACTAATGACCAACGCAGTTGACGCGCCCGGAAACACGAAAAAAATCAATCAATCTTTCGAGTGACTCCCATACTTCTTTATTCCTGGTACCCCTGAAAGCAAATTTTGATGCTCTACGTTGGACCTTTTCTAGATTTATTTGCTGCAAAATTCTGTATGGGTCCAAACATATTCTAATTCTATATTCTAAAACGGGTCGCATTAATGACACATATGCTAGATCTTTGGCTCTCACTGAACTCTTTTTCAGAATTCGCATAATAAAATGCAAAGATCTCCAGGTTTTCCCTACAGCGAAATTTACTTGATTTTCCCAGATCAATTTACTGTCTAGTAGTATTTCTAAATATTTGCAAGACGTGACTCGAGGTATAACATTATTATTCAATTTACACGCGGTTTCATTGTAACTTCGACCACTACCACACGTTATGGACTTGTTCTTTGAACTGTATATTTCCATGCCGTTTGTTTTCGGCCATATGTGTAATTTGTTTAAGTCTCGCTGCAAAAAAATTGTTCCAACAAAACTAGTTTGGCTGCTTCACAAGGGCTATTCCAATCCCTGTGAAGTGTCCTAAACCCTACCCCTATGCTTTTTCCTTCCCAATTCTGGCCGCTGGGTACTGACGCAGGAGCGCGTAGTTGGAGGCGCGTACGCGAATATGCTACCTGGCGGTCCTCTTGAAAACCGACTACGACGTGATGTGACATATGACAAATGAAGTGGATAACGTAGCTAATGGGAGGATTACTCCAACACGCAAAAGATAATGGAGGATTACTCAGCGCAAAAAGCGCTCAACGCCCCCCAAGGAGCTTGGAGACGCGTAGCGTCAACTTGGACGCAACAAATTAAAAAATAATAACTAAATAAAAATAAAAAATAAAATTTAAAAAAAAATATAGAAAGTAGATGTTCCATAAGCTTGGATATGACTGATGTAAGACTCATCGGTCTATAGTTATTTAGTATTGTCTTGTCGCCACTTTAAAAATACAGTCGACTCCGGTTATAGTGAACTTCTGGGGATTAACATTTTTGGTTCACTATGTCCGAGGTTCACTGTATCCTAGGATGTCAAAATTAAAAAGAATTTCTCCATTACGATTGATTTTATTCATACAGAGATGCAGCAAAATAAATTAACAGCACGAACTGAAAATTTCCATATCTTTATTTGTCCTTAAAAATTCAATTATTTTCAATTGTTTCCTTTGTACTTTTTCATTAGTAATTTCTCGAGATTCTTCTCCAGAATTCGTGCTCTCTCCATACTTGATTCTGCAGTCCTCTGGGTCTAAGAATCGTAATGCAGTCTTGACACCCTTCAATATATCTTGCACTGTTGGATTACCGTCCCACTCTTCGATCTACTTTACTCACCTAATAACATACGAGATGTTTTCGATAAAGGGACGGCGCAAGCGGCTAATGAAACTGATCGCTTTTCGCGCGACACGGCGAATATCGCCAGGCTGTGGCAGTCGCGTGCTTCCTTCGCCTACGTACAACTCGTAATATCAAGTAACACTAACATTGAAGCTGAAGCAGGCTATCGCGCGTCGCCACCGCCACTTGTAGCCCACGAGAGCATGGCCTTTGTTTCCGCAGTGAAACTGAGTGGCATAAGTTCATCTGTAAGGTGCCCATTCCCGGTTCCCTACCTTCACCTCAGGGGAGACTTCTATTATAACCTTAGGCCGACGATATTTTTTCAAGCTACCTAGTGTTGGAATTTGTGGCACTGAGGCGATATATTATTTTCCAGGAGGGAATTAATTTCCAGAACATTGTATTTCCTAGGTTCACTATAGCTGAGGTTCAGGTTCACTAAAACCGAGTTTTCTTATGCTTATTTGTAATGTAAGTGAAACGGGACCAGTGACTTAAGTTCACTATAACCGAGGGTTCACTATATCCGAGTTCACTATAATCGGAGTCGACTATAATAGGTACGACGAGCACCAGCATCTTCCGGTACGCAAGCGTTGTTTATAGATACATGAAATAACCTAATTAAATATGGTATTGTTACGATTCTAGGTGGTGAATTACTCGAGTTACTCGACTTACTCGAGTATTATTTTAACAAAAACGTTTATTTTGTTTCTTAACACACTCACTGAAAACACTTGATTTATGTACAGATAGTATTCACTTGATTACTCTCTATATGACACACTTCTCATGAGTATTTATTTTCACTGTTCACTTCTCTTACACTGTCGCACAGTCCTAAGCACTGACCACTATTCGATGTACTCGCCACAGTCCACAGACCACAGTTCACGGCGCTGGCCACGGTTCACGTCACTGAGCACAATCACTGCACTGCTATTCACCACTTCACAGCTCAGCTTCCACTTCAGACTTAAGACTCCCGGTTTTTATTTTTCCCTTCCTATTTTTTATTTTAACCTTCGCCAGGCGGGAATTTATTCAGTCTCAATTATTATCCCTATGTACATGTGTCTTATGTATCCCTAAATACATAAGCTCCAGCTGTTACGCTTATGGAGCGAAGATGAGTGCTTTTATCTTAAACAATCTAACTTAAATCTAACTTAAAACTAAGACATGGCCACTTTGGGCAGTGAGTTTTAAAAATAAAGTTTATTAATTAAATTTTCAAGTTAAAGTTCTTTGTATTGTTCGTCTATTTTCTTGTTTTTAGTTATTTGCATTTACACACTCATTCATACTTAAATTTATATGTACAACTCATTCGCTCACTCATTCATACCACACAGCACTGCACTTCACTTATGTGCACTTTTTACAATTGGATTTATTTATGCCACGGCGCCGACTTTACTCAGGCGTCCGTGGCGCCGCGACGATTTCAGGGCCTGGCGGTCCAGACCCGGCTGAGCGCAATTCCGCGCGTCCCTCGCGGATTCCGGCATCAGTGAGCGGCGACCGCCTCCCACGCACTATCTGCTTCCCCGCGTCGCACAGCTCAGAGAGCTTGTGCGTGGGAAGTGCGCGGAAGGCGAAGGCGACGTGCTTTGGGCCTTTTCTTCTATGGAAGGCCCTGTGCACGCCGCTGTTCGCCGCTGCGTCGGTCTCGCGCAGGATGCGCGGAGCGGACGGCCTCAGCGCCCTAGCGAGCGCCGTTTCCGCCCGCTTCTGCAGCTCCGCCGGGAACTGATTACGCACGCCCAGAACTCTGAATACGTCAGCGTTATGAGGAGTGCGGTCATGTCGGGGATTTCGGAGATGCGGGCGCGCCGCGAGGCGCGCCCCTCTGTTCTCTGCGACCCGAATGGGGCGCAGAGTAGAAGAGCGAGCGGCGGCGAAAACCTCGCATGCATACGCCCACAAGGTGCGCACGCACGCGGTGATTAAGCGCCGCTTTAAAGGAATGGAAAGATCGGGAGAACGGAGAAGAGGTTTCAAGAGAAGAGTGCGGTTTTTGATCTTGGCCGCAAGATATCGAGCGTGCGCATGCCAACGGAGGCCGCTGTCAAGCAACACGCCCAGATATTTCGCTTCGCTCTGCCAAGGCAAGCGCGCGCCCGCCAAGCTCACCGTTTCATCGGGGTTTGCCCTCTTACGAGTGAAATTGACGGCTACGCACTTATCAAGGTTCACAGCGAGTCGTTTCCGGCTTAGCCATTCAGGAAGGGCGGCGAGACAGTCGCTTAAGTATTTAACTGACTGCCTTCCGTTCGTCGATTTCGCATAATATGCGAAATCATCCGCGAACATCACGAGCCCGCAGCGTTGAATACCTGTTTTGGTTTCAGCAGGAAGCGGCGCACCATTTACGTTTAGGCCGAAGAGCGTAGGAGAGAGAACGCTCCCCTGAGGCACGCCCGCCTCGGCTCGTCTGAGGGACGAATATACGTTGTTGACGCGCACTTTGAACTGCCTGTCAGAGAGAAAACTCGCGATCAACCTGACGTAGCAATCGCTCATCCCCGACTCCGCGAGGCACGCGAGTAGACCCGCATGCCACACAGAATCGAAGGCCGATCGCATATCCAGAAAGACCGCTGGCAAGTTCTGCCGTCTCTCGAGGGCGAGGCCGATCTCCGTGCAAAGCCGCGTTAGCTGCTGCGCGGAGCTGTGACCAGCTCTAAAGCCAAATTGATCATCTCTGAGAAGAGTGAGGCGACGTATTTCCTGTTGCAGGCGCGACAGAATCAGTCTCTCAAACGTCTTTCCTAAGATGGAGAGGAGACTAATTGGTCTATAACTGCTCGGGATTAATTTATTCTTGCCAGGTTTGGGGAGAAGAGCGATGGTCGCAATCCTCCACGCCTTCGGGAAATAGCCGCACGCCAGGCACGCATTCAGGAGCTCGAGTAGAAACTAGACTCCGCGCCCGCCCAGAGCACGCAGCTGCGCCCCGGTAAGACCATCAGGCCCCGCTGCCTTTCTCTCACTAACGCTTTTCAGCGCTTCGCGGAGCTCCGCTCCCGTAACTCGGCGCGCCGAGGAGACAGGGGACATGGGCCAGTGGCGATGCAGATGGCTGCCCGCGCCAATGGCCGACCAGCTGTGACAGCGGTAGCCAAAGGTGGCGTAGTGGCGCCCGTTTCGAGCGCGCGGAACTGCAACTCGAGCGACTTCGCGAAGATTTCGCTTTTCGTCGCGTCGTCCCACGCGTAATCTGGCTGAGGTGGTGGAGCGCCGGGCGCCCCCGTCCCGGCGTTGCTCTGGATCGGGCTATTTACTCCCGGTTTGCGGCCCAGCGCACGAGAAAGATCCCAAAGGTACCTCTCGTCAAGGTTGCATTTCGAAATTGTTTCAGACCATTGAGCAGTTTTTTCCTTTCGTAGAGATGAGCGGAATTCTCTGCTTAAACTGCGCGCCCGCTCTCCGTCAACAGGTTCGCCATAGAGGCGATGAACTTTGACAGTTCTGCGCAGTTCTCTTAAGATCCTTTGCTCGTCTGAGAGCTCAGGGCGAGAATTCTCTATTCGCGTGACAACGGTGTTTTGCTTGAATGCCGAATTCAACGTTGCGGTGAGGTGAGTCACCGCTTCGTCGATTTCGTCTTTCGTATTTACTGGTTTCCGCTCAAGCTGAGAATTCAGCTCAGCTGAGAAACCTGTCCAGTTTGTGTCACGCGAAGTTCGAAATTTGACTTGGCATTTCGCTACAAGAGACGCCACAACACATGTTACTGGATTATGATCGGAATCCAGTGAAGCAATTGAGCGGGGAACCACGCACTCAACGCCTTTCACGATCATAGAATCAATAACACCCGGATTTCTGTTACGACCATCCGGGAAATGCGTAGGGCTATTCGGTGCGCAGATTACTACGCCCCGCCTTGTCGCTACAAGATTGCCAATTTTATTGCCGTTCCTGTTCGCTCAGAGGCCGCCCCAGGTTCTATGTCTGGCGTTAAAGTCACCTACAAGGATGACTTTGGAATTTAATGCGAGAAGCGCATCAATTCCAGCCTGATTTAAGGTTTGGTCTGGGCAGTAGACGGATACGACTAAAAGTCGACAGTTTCCTACCCAAACGTACGCCCCGACCGCCTCTAGAGACGCCACAGCAATAGCAGGGATTTCGGCTTCGAGCTGCGGCAGTTCGCGGCGTAGCGCAAGCGCTACGCCGCCACCTGGCCTGCCTACGCGGTCTCGGCGATAAACAGCGAATTCCCGGAGTTTGAATTCGTGTTCATCACTAAGCCACGTTTCTTGTAAAGCCAAGATATCTAATTGAAGATCAGATATAAAATGTTCTAACTGCTGGGCTTTGAAGATTGCACTTCGCGCGTTCCATGTGCCGACGCGGAGAGGTGCTGTTCGCATACCTGCGTTAGAAGGCCTAGGCATTGTTAGGCAACATATTAAGGAATTGCTCGAATAGCTCTAGGAACTGGCTCCTAGAGATTGTCGGCGCAGCAGTTGCGGGTGCAGTGGGCCGCGCTCCGGCCGCCTCGGAGGACGGTGCGTTGGCCGCTGAGGAGCGCGCGGCGCCGAGGCGCCCCGCGACCTCGTTCCAGGCCGACCCGCCGCTAGCTGCTGCCTGAGGCGCAGAGTTTCCAATGAAATTGGAATTTCTCTGCGAGGATCCCTCAGTTCCTATTGCACGCTCGTCTGAAGGACGCGTGGGCAGCGTGTAATGGCTGCATCCAGTGTAGGATGCAGCGTGCCTCTGTTTGCAATTACAGCACGTAGGCTTAATTGCAAAGTTTCCCAAGCGAGGGCAATGCTTCGTGCCGCGCTTGTCGTCTCCTGCGGGGTGATCCTCGCCCGTGCAGAGGCGACAGCGCACATCATGCTCGCAGTTACGAGCGATGTGGCCCCAGCGGCAGCAGCGCAAGCAAAAACGTGGTCGCGCCCACTTTTCGCGCTCGACCACGATCGCAAAGGATTCCAGCTGCTTAATTTTATAGATATTGCGCGATTCGGCGGTGTCATGAGTGACCGTGAAAGTTCCCGTAGAAATTTGCACGCGCCGAGTTTCGGTGCCTACTGCACCATTAGCTACACCAGAATCACGGTTGCTGGCGACCGGTGATTCTTTAAGCAGATGAATCTGCGTAATTGCGTAAGGAACATAGCTGCGTCTCTACGTCCTCCGCGGTGTAGCCTGGCGGAAGTCTTCGGATAAAAACTCTGAGGAATTTCTCAGAGCTCTCGGTCGGAGGCGGGAGCGCAAAGAGGAATATCTTCGCGCTGCGAGCGTATCGCTCCGCCTCGGTGTACGCCACACAATCAAATGTGTGTATTTCGTACACTATACGGTTGTTCCGGCTTGCGACCTTTGTGATGGTCGCCTTGTACCCTTAAGGGCCTTAAGGGCCCAAGTTGCCGGCCGTGCTCTAAAACCTTATCAGAACCGATTTTGAGTCTGATTCTGTTAGGCCTTTTCGGCGGCCCTGAAGCGGCCGGCCGGAGGGCTTTCGCGGGCGGAACCTGTGACTCACGGTCGCCAGCCGCCGCGTATTTATACTCGGCGGGAGCCGTCGAGAAGTTTCTGGACTTTGCGATTTGCGTCGCGAACTCTGGGACTAACTAGTTCGAGGGCTACCGGCAGATATCGCAATCCACGCATACAGGTAGGTCAGGGTGGCCGCCGGCAGATGACGCAATATTCGTTACAGTATAATAGCCTCTCCACCTAATTAAACGTTCGTGGAAATAGAATCTGGGCCTCGTGATTTCCCTCTCTTCATTAATTTTATTCTTTTCCGCAAAGTATTTACGCCAATATGAAAAAGACGTCTATCTGATAGCGTTGGTATCTGAAAACAGATAGATCTCTGCTTGAAAAACGAGCTAAAATACGTGTTAAAAGCTTATGCTTTTTCTCTGTCGTCCGTTATTGGCGAATTATTAACACGAACCACTGGAATCTCATTTTGACTTCCCTTCCTTCTACAAACGTATTTAAACAAATACCGATCAATTATTACTGTCCTCCGCATGAAGAATATGATTTAAATGACGTTCCTCTGCCATTTTCTTTTCCTTTCTAAAAGCGTTTGAATAATTTCGAAATAATGTCATATGGTTTTCACTACGGTGTCTGTTGCTAAATGCTTGCAGTTTGTTTGTAACAATTAATTGGTACAAATGCCTACTCAGCATTTACTAGAATAATTTTAAACGTTCCCCATATTTCTTCCATTCCTCCTCCTATACTAAGAAACTCGCCATTCTGTTCTCTTACGTAATTTTCAAACCAGAGTACATTCGCTTTCTACATTCACTAGAATACCGGTGGCAATACTTTTCCTTGAAATACTTTACTGTAACTCAACCAAAACGGCTTGAATACCTTCTATAACGTCGCAGGACAAGAGTAAGTCTTTCGGTCAAAGTCGGCATGTCCAGAATCGCGTCCTGTAGGGTGAGTCGGTCTACTACCTGAGCTAATCCGCTGTCCCAGACAAGCCTGTTGACTGGTTGCTGTACTTTCCCTTCGCAAACAATCCCTTTCCAATTTGCGTCTGGGAGATATAAGTCTCCAGCATTGACTACACGCCGGCTATTTATATTTTTTGTTCTTTCGTTGAGGGCGCCTAAGATTTCGTAACTATTGCCCGGTGGACGATAGCAAGCAATTATATCTAAGATATTTCCTGAAGAGAAAATTTCTACATCCGTCATTTCAAATTCTTCAACCCAATTTGATCTGATATATGAAAAGCGTTTTTCACGCAAATAAAAACACCACCGCCTCTGGTTTCGCGATCTCTCCTAAACGCAATGTAGTCTGAACGAAAAATGTCGGGGGGTTTGCTACCGCATCAGAAAGCCAAGACTCTGTTCCTATCACGATATCAGGATCACATGCTTCAATTAAATTCCTTATTCATGACACGACAGTTCACCTGCAACAATCTAGTGAAGCCTCTCCTCATCTGAAAGCCAGTGTTCAGGACCCATGCGTCCTTCCTAGGTTCCTGCACCGCTGTCACTGCCATCTCCTCCCCCACAGCACTCACGCGTCGTCTCCGTCACCTCCCCCGCAAGTCACCAAACGCGTCGCTTCCTTTCTCGCAACCATCACTGCCCATGGCGCCACTATTGCCCCTTCCTCCGGTCGTCACATTCCAAGTAAATACGACTGTATTACTTGGTCGTGAAGACATCCCAGCTTCTATGCACCTCGGAAGTTGAGATGAAGACCGTTTCGTCCAAGGTCTTCGTGCCGGAGTCAGTAATTGGGATCAACGGACAGCCCATCAAATTTCTCGCATGCCCACAGCACGTCACAATTCATGTTCCGTGTTTCACTAATGTAGACATCATTCTGGCGCATAACTCCGGAAACAATGACCATCGCATTTTTAAATTTACTTCTAATGGCATGCCCTAGTTTGACACACAGGTGGATTGTGTCGTACACAGGTTGCCGTTTCCGCGTATTGGTCCCTACATGAACTAAAACCACTTTTTTATTTGTTCACCTGGTTTGGCTTTATTAACTGCCGAGGTTATTAGTTCAATGTCTACTCCGGGGAAAAAAGATACGTCGGCACCTTTTCTCTTCAAAACGCCGCCGCTGTGTCGCAGCAACGAATCGCCTAGCACTTTCACCTTACTGAACGGAGCATCGGTCTGAAGAGACTCACTCATATTCGGCCGCTCGTTACTCTTCTCTTTCTCAAGTACATTTTTCTCTTCCGTTCCTTTGCTGACGTCTTCTAACTCCAGGATCCTTAACGTTAGTTCAATGTGTTTGTGTGCCTGAGCTAAATCCGCTTCTAGTCTTCGCATTCTCCGCTCGCTCCTATCACACTTGGGAGCATGTCGCCTCTGCCACCTGCACTCCAGGACCAGGATTTTGCTCCACTCCTATCACAAGGAGTGTTGCCAAAACAGCTGCGCAAAGTAAAGCCACGCCACCAGCTTCCCGCAAGCCCGAGTACGCCGCTTGCGCAGAAGCCGGCCGACCAGGGCGGACACATGCAGCCCATGCCCCAACGCGCGCTCGGTACACAGCGAGGTCCACGCCCATTGCCTTGCACTACGCGGAGCTACTCCGAAACACGTCCGCACGCGACGACTACCTGTGAACGGCTAAGCGTGAGTTACTAATTATTAGAGACAGAAAGTTCACCCGAGTGGGCATTTATTGTTGTTTAGACTCTACCGTATTCACAAATTGATTTCTCATTTTTTGAACACTTCTACACGGTAACGATCTCACTTTTGGTTACACAGCTCCCAGATGCATTTTTCACTAGGTTCATGGAATTTTTTTAAATTTGTGGAATCCATGTATTACATAGCGTGTCACAATATGACTTTGGTCTTCATTAGTCTTTTCCCAGTTTCGGTCGACTGTAGCGCTGCGCCGGTGTTGTAGAAATCTGATTCTATTTGGTTATTTTCTTCTTTCTTCTATAAGTGTGTTGTACGGAGCTATAGAAGGTAGTAGTAACGCCACTCGTAGGTCGTCTATGTAATAGTTATTTACATAATTATTCTACGTGTTGTATGTATGTAGGTACTTTATGTAATAGTTATTATGTAACAAGTCCTTAAAGACTAAAAGACTAATAGAGGACGTGCTACATACAATCTATTTTGTTATTTCTAGTTCTTCTAGTTATTCAAAATAAACATTTATTACTTTCTTGAGTTAAGAATTGTCATTACTCGCGATGTTCTGTGGCACACTTGGTACCTTGGTGCCACAACGGTGGTTGGCACACTTCGTACAACCGTTTTGAAACAACAATCGCAGTGCGCGGGAGGATCAAAAGGACAAAAGGGGACAAAGTGGAGAAAGGACGACGAAGAGGACGGCAAGGGGGCGAAATAGGACAATGAGGACAAAATGGACAAAATTGGAAAAGGGGAGAAAAGGGACAAAATAGAGAAAGGGGGGGAATTAGAGAGTGGAGGCAAATGGGACAAGGGGACAAAATGGGACAAGGGGCAACGGGACAAATAGAACAACGGACCAAATGGGACAAAATGATACAAAGGAACAAAATGGGACAAGGGGAGAAATGTGTCAAGGAAGCAAAATTGCACTAGGGCACAAAATGGGACAATGGGGCAATGGGACTCAGTAGGACGAGGGGACAAATTATGCAAGGGACAAGACGGACGTCGGGACAAAATTAGCCAAGGAGCAAACAGAAAAGGGACAAATAGAACAACGGACCAAATGGGAC
This sequence comes from Teleogryllus occipitalis, assembly GCA_011170035.1. Taxonomy (NCBI): domain Eukaryota; kingdom Metazoa; phylum Arthropoda; class Insecta; order Orthoptera; family Gryllidae; genus Teleogryllus; species Teleogryllus occipitalis. The sequence goes on from BLKR01002173.1 coordinate 128,286, forward strand.
AAAATGATACAAAGGAACAAAATGGGACAAGGGGAGAAATGTGTCAAGGAAGCAAAATGGCACAAGGGCACAAGATGGGACAATGGGGCAATGGGATTCAGTGGGACGAGGGGACAAAATTAGCCAAGGAGCAAACAGAAAAGGGGGACAGACAAATGGGACAAGTGGGAAAGAGACAAATGGGACAAACAGACAAATGGACAAGAGACAGACAAGAGACAAACAGACAAATGGGACAAGTGGGACTAATGGGTCATTGGAAACAAATGGACGAAATGGGACAAACAGTTGCTATAGACATGCTCTTAAAGCGTTGTTTGGATGGTTGGTTGCTAAGGAGCTAAGCGCGTGTTTAACGACGTAAATAACAAAAAATATTTATATCTCCTCATAGTTAAAAATAACGTGTAAATCATTTTCAGTTTTAGTACTCTCGGTAGTGGTTTACCGGTAACTAACCTCCATTTCCTTGTGACTTCTTACTCAATACGTGAATATGCATGACAGATTCTATGCCTTAGATCATAACTTCGCTTTTCCCGCAGTTCTTTACACATTAAAAAAAATAACATCAAGCGGTGGGACTTGGGTGAGCACTAGGCTCAGATTCCAGACGCGAAATAAACATTTGCGTGTTACGGGGCAAGTCGACAACCATGAATTCCGACAATGATATTCTACCGCACCAGATGTTCTATCAGTAAGGTATGAAAAGTAAGGCTCAATTAATTCAAAGAATTAAACGTGAGGTCACTTTTATATCCGCCGTCACATTAAAAGAAATGAAACTGAAATGAAGCGAGCAACCTCAATACCATTTATTGTTACTTGAGTATTTCACGGAGGGGTCAATCCATTTTAAGTGGTCCAGCAATGGTCACTCGACCATTTCGAAAAAAATTAATATTTTGTACATAAATTTCCTCACGTTTTGGCTATTGAAAAGCATCTTTGATATATTTTTATTGTATCTGGTTTACAAATGACGGCCATTTTTGTTTTACGCCGTGCGCCATTTTTCGCGTTTGTAGAGGTTTACTCTTTTCAAAATTATTCAGCTCTAGGTTGTTCTAGCATTCTAGAATAAAAGGCATTGTATTCAGTATACTCTGGCCTACAAATCGAATTATTACATTTCTCCCTTCTATGTTTTTATTTTAGAAATATTTGCAACTAAATCTGTGGAATGAACCAAGTTCGATTTTCAGAGAGTTATTTCCCAAAGAAGGAATAGAATCTCAGACTTATTTTTTTTCTGTGCTTTTACATATAATAGTATAGTTACTTTTTGTTAAATATCATTGTAGGTAACGTACCCCTTTATAATTACACCCTCTATATAATTGGAATTTTCGATTTTTTTCCAAATTTTCAACTGTAATATCTCTGTTGGGGGACCAGATAAATATGTGAAAATTGCACATATAGTAGATCGCTATGATACCAAACTGCATTAAAAATTTTAACTTTTAAATTTAACTCAAAGTATTTTTAAAAAAATTGTAAACTTTGGCAAAAAAGGGCTTCAATTCTACATTGAGGATACGTTGTGACAAGTAGTAATCAAATTATTTTGAAGCTATTCTAAGCTAAAATCCATTTTGATTTAAAATAATCAATTATACTTTATTATTAATAAACATAAAATTTGCGTAATCTATTTTGAATATTACTTTACTTTAAAACAAACTTACATCTTGACATCTACGTTTGTAATTAAAAGTATGGTCATTTTAATGTCAAAAGCTGAACCGGATAATATGACAATAGTTTATAAAAGGTAACAAATAAATAAATTTAGCGTTTTGTTTATTTTTTCGCGTGTAGATTTGCCATTCTACTTATTATTTCAGAATGTTTCTTCAGAGATACGGACTATTGCACGGTACTCCTTAGGTGCAAATAACGCGACTGAGTTAAGAATGCAAGGGAATCAACATGTGCCAGTGGAGAGGCAAACATGGCACGTGGTACGGTATGATAAACACGGCACGTGTTATGGGTGCCACTCACTAGGGGCGCTATGTAGAGTATATCCGCTAAAAAAATAATAACAACCCTAATTTGAAGTATCCTGACACGGGTGCAAATTATATAATTTGCCATGTGGGCCTGAATACCTACATACGCCTGTAGGTCACGGCAGTTTAAGAAGGTTGTCGAAGCTAGTGCCAAACTTGACCGCGCCCCCTTAAAATGTGTTAGATTATCAACAACTCAGGGTTCGTGAATCTGACAGAACCAACGCGATGGGCCGTGGATTAACACGATTTCGAAAGCTTAGCGTGAAGGCTACCATATAGAACTGTCCTGCCGGCTTTCGAGCGGACGCGCACCTACGCTGGTGGTGGTGGGAGTGCACCACTGACCGCCACAAAAGCGAATGTAAATATCTTCATTTAAAGCAATGTTCTGCCAACAGTCATACCTCTCAGATGCGCTGTGCAGACTTCGTGTAAAGGAGTTCCAAGATTTCACTATGTAAACGATAGTGTGGCATTAGGTACACATGCGAACTCTACCCTCGAGCCCACGGTTGTTCGCAGGTGTCTGCTGACACGTCCAAATGTTTTACACGGGATTACTGGTACTCCAGTGCCATATTGGTCTATCAATAACTCAGGGTTCGTGAATCTGACAGAACCAACGCGAAGGGGACGTGGATTAACACGATTTCGAAATCGCACAGCTTTTGAATCGTTTACGAGTTTGTGGCTTCATTGTAGCTCTGCCTTTCCATCAAAAGGTATTTCTGTGTCTTTGTTCCCAGTTGTGTGACCGTTAATCAAAATGGAATGTTAGTGTTGTACAGATGTTTTTGCTAATGAAGTTTGACATAAAACTGTTTATGGAGTTTTTCCTAAGGACATTGGGTCATTTGAAGACTTTGGTGAAGATGAAAAAGTGTTACTTTTATTAAGGAATAACTCTGATATCACATCTATCTGTAAGTACAGATTTGGAGATAAAATACTTCCAAAAAGTTCATCTCAATGGTCAGTCTTGGTCAGATCCTTACAAAAATCATAAAAAGCCTACATCAAAAGTATCGAGAGAAATATCATTAGCTCATTATTACACGAATAAAAATGTTTCGGTCAATCTTTTACCAGAAAAATCATTGCGTCCAACATGTTTGATCTTGATGTTGAATCTAAGGAGTACTGTGCTACTGTCCATATATCGGAAGACAGGTTCAGAAATAATAAGCAGAATGGCAAATCTACACGCGAAAAATAAACAAAAAGCTAAATTTATTTCTTTATTATCTTTTATAAACTATTGTCATATTATCCGGTTCAGCTTTTGATATCAAAATGACCATACTTTTAATTACAAACGTAGATGTCAAGATGTAACTTTGTTTCAAAGTCAAGTCATATTCAAAATAGATTACGCAAATTTTATTTATTAATAATAAAGTATAATTAATTATTTGAAATCAAAATGGATTTTAGCTTAAAATAGCCTCAAAATAATCTTACTACTACTTGTCACAACGTATCCTCAATGTAGAATTGAAGCCTTTTTTTGCCAAAGTTTACAATTTTTAAAAAAATACTTTTGAGTTAAAATTTTTAATGCAGTTTGGTATTATAGCGATCTACTATGTGTGCAATTTTCAAATTTTTATCTGGTTCCCCAACAGTGATATTACAGTTGAAAATTTGGAAAAATCGAAAATTCCAATTTTTAAGAGGGTGTAATTTTAAAGGGGTAAGTTACGTACCAATGATATTTTACAAAAAGTAACTATACTATTATATGTAAAAGCACAGAAAAAATGAAGTCTGAGATTCTATTGCTTCTTTGGGAAATAACTCTCTGAATATCGAACTTGTTTCATTTCTGTTCCACAGATTTAGTTGCAAATATTTCTCAAATAAAAACATAGAAGGTAGGAATGTAATAGTTCGATTTGTAGGCCAGAGTATACTGAATTCAATGCATTTTATTCTAGAATGCTAGAACAACCCAGAGCTGAATAATTTTGAAAAGAGTAAACCTCTACAAATGTGAAACAGCCAAGACATAAGGAAATTTATGTACAAAATATTAATTTTTTACGAGATGGTCGAGCGACCAATTTATTAACTTTGACCCGGAGGAAATGAGAGAAGTCCCAAAAGATCTCTCATGAACTCGATACACGTGTATGTCCAAACTGAGGGCAAAAGAATTTAAGAAATATGAGGAAAATGGAACCGATACTTAGAAGTGCAAGGAATGGCATGCACTGTAGAATCTACCGCGTCGTTTTCAAAGAAGGGAAAAATGTGGTCTAACATGCATTAATCACTGTTCTGATGGCGTCTCCCTTACCTGTTAGCCAGCCTCCTATAAGAGCGAAGAGCCAAGCGGCACCAATCGTGACTGAGACTATAGCCTCGTGCCATTCTGTAGACAATTCAAATTCATCTCTGGAACACAAAATACCGTGAGGAAAAAAACTTCAGAAACTTAATGAGTGTAATGGCGTATGGTCAAATACACAAATAAGTTGTTAGAAAAGAGATTGGATAAGCTAATCGAAATTAAATTTTAAAATTTTACTATGTAAATACACGAAAAATGAAAAGATTAAAAAAATACTCCTTCGGATTAAGGCTACCAGCTTCTGCTTACTCAGCTCCTTGCAGTATACTCATCGTCAAAAATAGTTGCATCCGGAAGAACGAAAAGAATTGCGATATTTGGCAGACAAATAGCTTATTTGTCTGCCAAATATCGCAATCCTTTTCGTAAATAATTACAATCGAAGGCATTACGACAAATAATTACAATCGAAGGCATGCACGCAAAAACGAGTTAAGCAACAAACGTGTAAAAACTGAGTTATATGCTCCCACCTATTGTGGGGGATGCAAACTTTATTCTGCGAAGTGGACTGTCATCATGGAGGGATGGTGTAGCAAAGTACTGGACTCTGAATTTTTTGTGATTTTCAAAACTGGACTGAGGAGTAAAGGCAAAATAGGGCTGGCATTTGCCGCGATGGCATTCTGCCTTGCCTGGCCTTACCAGGACAGCAAACAGCATAAAATAACCGTAGGAGATATCGCAATAGAAGTTTCTCAAATAATCAAATACGTTACAGGTTTGGGGTTAAAGTAAGGGTTTGGATTAGAATGTGGTTTTTGGATTAAAATATTGTTTCAGGGTTACAATTTGGTTTTGCGATTAAAATATGGTTTTGAGGTTGAAACACGGCTTTTGGGAATAAATTAAGGTTTTGGAATTAAAATTACTTTTAAGTTTGTTGACAAAGATTTTTGTTTAAACTATTTGGTTTTGTTTATACAATTGGTTTTAATGCCACAATGTTATTTATTTAGTCAATGTTCCTTTGCTGATCCGGTGCTCGAGATTGCTAAGGCAGTAGTGTCGTAGCCATCTCGGACCGAAGGATCGCGGGTTCGAGTTCCGCCTCGAATATGGTTGTATCTGTGTTTGTCCTTTCACCCCTTTTCATCGTCATATCTTTAAACAAATGGTACATTACGAGTACAATGGTTGCGCGTTTAGTAAAATAATTCTCAAAACCGATTTTTTTTTACAATACTGTAAACATCTTTTTACTTCACCAAACACGACACAAGTCAAATAGTATGCGTGTAAAATATTAAAAACATTTAGTGAAACTCGGAAAATTTCTGTTGATCACATCGATAATATATCTTGATGGATGTGTAGATACTCGTATAATATGACATAGATCCGACATGAAAATAAGAGGAATTAAAATTGCTTTAACAATAAAAATAATTTACTTTTTATATGACTTAATTTTTATAGAATAAATGTATACCAAAAAATATTCAAATGTTATGATTGATCAAATTAACACATTAAATATTATCTTTCCCGGAAAAGAAGCAAAGACGAAGAGGAAAAATATATATTTCACTCTTTCACTTCAACATATTCCTCACACTTACCCATGTAGAATTTAAAGAAAAAAGTGTTGATGCGTTGATGCGTACCTTTAAGAAGCAAATATAAATTTAAAAGATGCATTCTAATTTTTTAACCGTGTCATTTAAGCCATGTGGTATAAGCGAGGGTACTTTAAAGCAGCCAACAGTGTTTTGACTATAAAGAACATATCTTGAATCGCTCTTAATGAGAAACGCTCAGAGATACGCACTTCCTCTCCAAGTACCAAAAGCGTGGTAGAGAGTGAAAGTTCAATCATTGGCATGTCTGATTACGCGACCCACTAAATTTCATTTTTTCCTTCTGTCAAAGATGAAAGTGCCGGCCCGGTGGCCGAGATCGATACGGCAGTAGTGTCGTAGTGATCTCGGACCGAATGGTCGCGGGTTCGAGTTCCGCCTCGGGCGTGGTTGTATTTGTGTTCGTCCTTTCACCCCTATCATCATTTCGTTTGATCTTCATAGTTACCATACCGTTAACTCCAATAGTGGTCGCTATGACCTAAATGTTGATGCGACCTTAAAACAACCAAAAAAAGATGAAACTAAGAGATAAATCTTGTCGAGCTGGCTTAAGTTTAAGCCCGCGGTTCAAGATCAATCGGTCCATAGGACAATGTCGAATTAACACACAGTCCACAGCAAAACTTTTCACACAATAATGTTCACTGCATAAAGACTCCAGCATAACGTCCATGAACGGAATGTCCACAGCAAAAATGTCCACAAGAAAGTACACTGAATGATGTCTATAAAATGAGTAAGTCCGGTTCTGTTCGTTAGAAATGCTTTGTCTTCATCAATAATAACATTCATATTTCATTTTTAGCATTCTGTAGCATGTAGTAGAGGTATTCCATTGTAAATTCGAAAGAAAGGTTTCTGGACATATAGTGAATATTTGGAAATTTTTATAAAACATTACAAACGAACAAAATGAAAGAGAACAAATCATGATACAACTCCAAAGCGGACACATTAATGTTCGACATCCCACAAATAAGAAGTATGCCACAAATCAAAAGCGAATTGAAGAAATAGTGAGTAGATACCAGGATTACAAGGACAACAATGTCAAACAATATCTACGTGCTATTTCATCCTGTGGTTCAAAAAACGTAAAATTAAGTTACTGTTTTTTACATGTAATACTTTAAAAAGTCAATAAAGTTGCCATAGATTTTTTGTTCATGAATCCTCATTTTCCGTATCATTTTCCTGTTAATTGCAGTGGACATTGTAAGCCACTGGACATGTATGTGCTGAATATTTCTGCAATGGACCTCTAAATAACTTGACGAAAACCAGTATTGCACCTAATTTGCAGTGGACTTTTATACTAGTGGACATTTCCACAACTGAACATTTTGGTAGGGACGTTAACCTGTGGACAAATTGTCTGCTAACCAAGCTGGCTCACCACAATCGTTTACCACAAAAATAAATATGGCATGTGTGTATTATTATTATTAATAATATATTAATAATAATATATTATTATATATAATATTATTATATATATTTTATATAATATTAATATATTATAATAAAAGTAATAATAATTATTATTATTATTAATATTAATAGGGGGAATCGATGAACCGCCTCCACGTGGTGTCTCCTGGGTAACACTAAAGGTTCACAACCTAGTGTAACACTTCTTCCACTTACTTCTGCTACACTTCTTTTATCTTTCCTATATGGTCTCTCTAGACCCTTGTTGTTTTCGACCCCGACGCTATTAGGTCTCCAGGGCTAGGGTGTTATTCTTTTCTGAGTCTTCTCTTTACGACGTCTCTGCTATTTTTTCTCCTTCCCTCTTCCACCTTTCTTATTCTCTGTTTCCCTTATATTCAGGGGTAGACGAGACTCTGCAGGTGTAGAGGAACCAACTCGTCTAAGGGAAACAACCCGATACAAATTCTGCAAGTCTGGGAGCAGCGAGGAAGCAACCCTTCCACCGGACTTTCCCTGCGCAGCGCCCGTAACGCGGCCAGGGGAGATTCTACTTACTGGTACTCTCATAAGTAATAGTCGGCCTGTAACTTATACGAACCAAGCAAAACGTTTAAAGGATAAACGAAAGGGAATATCGGAACTTACAAATATCGGAATCTGGAATGTTCGTGGTCTCTCCCAAAAACAACAAGAATTAGAATTAGAAATAAAAAATGCCAAGGTGGAGTTAGTGATCATAACAGAAACAAAGAAGAAAGAAAAAGGAACAATTGACATAGGATCTTACACAATGACATACAGCGGCGTCCCGGTAGATAAAAGAGCTGCGGCTGAAGTAGGAATACTAATACATGAAAAGTGGAAAAGTAAAATATCATCTTATAGCTGGGTAAATGAACGAATAACTACTTGCAGACTAAAAATTGCAAGAGGATACCTAAGTATTATAGCGATGTATGCGCCAGAAGAGGGTAGGACGGAAGAATCATACGATTTCTACAACAAATTACAAGATGTAGTTCCACGAATAAGAATGATTATATTCTAATTGCTGGAGATTATAATGCAAGATTTGGACAACAACCTATCCCAAAACTAATTGGAACAAACGGCGAGCCGACATTGAACCAAAATGGGAAAATTCTAAGAGAGTTTATTAATTTTAATGAACTAAGAATAGAAAATTCCTTTTTTAAACATAAAGAGATACATAAATATACTTGGGCAGCCAGAGGAAGCCACTGAATAATAGATCTCTTCGTAACCATTGGAAAGTTAGATAAATGCTTTGAAGATGTAAGAGTTCTAAGGGGGAAAGATATAGCATCTGACCACTATCTTGTGCGAGGTAGAATAGGCCTAAAAACAAGATGGTTTAAAGGTGGTAAAAACAAATCAGATCTAAATAATTTAAGCAGGAAAAGTTATTTTTTGAAAGCATACTTGATACAATCCTTCCATAGCAGGACTGTATCAAGAAAGAATAAAACAATATCTAAAAAATGCAACGACGAATCATAATATAGAAAATGAATGGGAAGATCTCAAAAACCTTATTGAAAAAGTGGCTGAGGAAGTCTTACGGAAAAAGAAGAAAAACATAAAAAGGAAAGGACTCTATATATGGAATGAAGACCTAAAAGAGGCAATAGCAGAGAAAAAGAAATTATACTTAAAATGGTTGGCCAACAAAGACTCGCAATCCTTAGAACTCTACAAGATTCAATGCAGGAAAACAAAAACCCTCGTAAAAAATGCAAATAAAGAAAGCTGGGACAAATATATATCAGATATTGAGCATGATATTCACGGGAGGCAAATAATGGCCTACAAATCTATGAAACACCTGAATAAAGACGAAAACGATGCTGCAAAATTGCAGACTTTAGATGAAAACGAATGGATAAACTACTGTAAACACCTGTGGCATGTTGATGAAGAGGATGAAGAAGAAAAAAGAATATCTTACAGGCCAGTCCTCCAAATGCAGTAGATAAATTAGAATCTATTGAATTAGAATGAACACTAACAAATATTAAAAATAAGAAAACACCAGGACTCGATAATATCAATATGGAATTGCTTAAGTATCTTCCAGCTGAAGCAAAATCTAAACTGATATATCTATTTATCAATTGCTGGACACACAACATAATACCAACGGAATGGAAGACAGCTCTAGTTATCCCTATATTTAAAAAAGGATTACGAACAGTATGCAAAAACTATAGAGGTATAAGTCTGCTGAATACAACTTACAAAGTGTATGCTAAAATAATTAATAATAGACTAAAGAACATAATGGAAGCAATAACTCTAGAAGAACAAACGGGATTCAGAAAAGGGAGATCGTGTACTGATAATGTACGTGTATCAGTACACGATACTGTTATAAATGTTTGTGTTAAAGCTTTTAATTGAAAAAGACGAGAGTTCAATCTACAAATATGTATGTTCTTCGTAGATTACGTAAAAGCATTTGATAACGTTCTAAAGGGGAAAATTATGGTCAATTATGAACAGAAGAGGCATACCAAAACAGCTAATTGAAGTTATTCGAAACATGTACAAAGATACCCAAATTAATGTAAGAACAAAACCAGGTAAAATCCTCAAAGAATTTATAACCAAAGGAGTGAGACAAGGGTGCTGTATGTCACCCACACTTTTTAATATTTATCTTGACGATGCTATCAGAATATGGAAGCAGAAGATGAAGTTTTTAAATCTTACAGATAATTTTAATAGTAAAAAATTTTATAATGACACTTCTGTTTGCGGATGATCAAGTTTTGATATCTGATAATGAAGACACTCTACAAAGAGCTCTGTATGAACTTCAGATAATTGTAAAAGAATACAATTTAGAGATGTCTGTTCAAAAAACTAAGTCAATGGCATTCCAAGGGAAATATCCAGTTAGATGCAAGTTAGTGGTTAACAACCAAAACATCGAACAAGTAAGTTCATTCAAGTTCCTAGGTTGTGATCTGTCTGTCAAAGGAGAAATAGATGCTGATAAGAAAATTGAAAAATTTAACAGAATGTGTGGAACTAAGGAGGACACTGAAAAGTAAAGTCAGGAATGATACACTAATGAAATTTCATAAAACCTTAGCAGTAACAAAAAATTCACATACAATACATGTACATTATTTTACAACACTTTGCCAGATGACATTAAACGATTAAATTCGATAGAAAAGTTTAAATCCCAAGTGAAATCGTTTCTGCTGCATAACTATTTCTATACAATTAGAGACTATACTGAGCATCACAAGAAAAGTAACATTAATTTTAACAATGATACATAATGCATTATTTACCATTTGGACTGTATAAATGTGTATAAACAACCTGTAACAAGTATTGTACTACAGCCTCCGGGTCAATGACCCCCATCTCGATCAGGTTTTTCGTCCAGTTTCCCTGATCCATTGAGCAAATGCTGAGATGGCCCCTTGTTTTGCTTCTGGACATAAATGTAACTTCATTTTCTGTGCACGTCTTCTAGAATTCAGTGGGAAATACTATTATTCAAATTATCGTTTCCATGTTGTCGCGGCAGGAAGTATTATTCCGAAGGACAACATGGATAAGAGCCAAAATTTATTGCTTATTTATCCTTGAAAATAGATTTTATTTCATAGGAGTTTTTTTTTTAATTTAAGTAGTATATGACATTTATTTATTTATTTATTTTACGTTAAAAACAGTTCAAACTGCGTATGACGTGCTATGGGGAAAAGTGAATTGTGTGCACATTTTCAAAATTCTGTGATCCCTACACTAAGTCATATACTACTTAAATTTTTTTTAAAAAGTGTATGGATCACAGAATTTTGAAAATGATCACACAATTCACTTTTCCCCATAGCACGTCATACGCAGTTTGAACTGTTTTTTGACGTAAAATAAATAAATAAATAAATAAGTTCCTTGTGGGCTACATGGATGTGAAATTTGGACTATGGACACAAAAATTAGAAGCAGGATTGAGACTGCCGAAATGAAGTTTTTAAGAGGTTGTATTGGTGTCACAAGGAAAGACAGGATTCGTAATGAAGAGATACGCAACTACCTAGGAATTTATAATCTAAATGAAAAAAATTGACGAATATAGGAAAGCATGGAGAGACCACATAGACAGAATGGAAAACACGCGAATGCCAAAACAGATTCGGAAATACAAGCCAAGCCTTTGAAAACTTGTAAAATATATTAACAGATAACAATGTAAAATGCATTAAGAAAAATAACTGATTTCGAATTTATCTTCATTTTTTAAATTTTAATTTCCATTACTGTCAGTATTTCCGTTATTAGTTTATTCAGTAACATTTTTGTAATATTTAGAATAGTTCTTATAATCAGCAGCATGATAAACTGTGTAATGGCGCTGCAATTAAATTTCTTAATGTGATTGAGCACTCTTTTAGAACTAAAAATTTGACATAGCAGGTGCAATCCGCAAAAATAAACTTTTCTTTCCGTGCTGCATTAGAAATTGTCTTTTTCGTTTTCAAACCACAAAAAATATGTTTATAACTTGTTATGTTTATAACAATACAAAATATTTTACCTTTTTTCCATCGTGATATCGTTTCCCAGAGCAGTGAGACGTTTTCCGTCCGAGCAAAGGAAAATATCCCAAAGAAAGAAGACGCGACCCACTTTGCGTCTTGCCGCCGATCGATAAAGATGACGAAATCTGCTCCCTCCGCCGATGGAGCTGCTAGAAAGAGCAGGGAGCATGCGGCGGCTTCTCCTCGGAGCACTTGACTGAGCGGCCCTGACATAGACTCTCAACATTTCTGATGTTTGAATTTTTTGCACATCAGAAGTTAAGTTTTAGAGAAATCTAATGCACAGTGAGGTAGGGCTATGTATATATCTTGTATTGCATCTCTAAATTGATATTTCAAACTATTACGCGTATTCGTTAATTTCCTTTAAATACATTTTTGGCTCTTGACCAGTTATTTATTTTCATGCCTCAATTGTGCCAGGAGCAGTAATATAACTAGCATTTCCTTATTTGCATATCGGCTGACGTACCGGCAAAATACATTTTCCAGAAAGACAATTAACATAAAATTCCGTTGAATCTCAGCGTAATTGTTGAGAGACTCTAGTAGATATGGTAATTAACGCAATTAAGTGACGGGAGGCAGATAACACAGATAAGGGAATGTCCATTAATATTCTAGAGATCAATTCTATAGGTTTTCTGCTTATCTACACTATACGTTGCCCCTGCGTCACAAACACTATCGACGATCACACGTCGCGAAGGAGTGGGCGTGGCTCACGTGCGGGAGAGGAGAAAAAACAATGGAATGCTCACTCTTCGCACCAGAACGAGACCTCTGAATCCGGTGTTTACTATCGACGTCACACTACAGATAAAGCACATTGAGTCACAAAAAAATTCTGATAAAACACTTCATAGATCGTATTAGATATGAGTCAACTTTAGACAGAATGATACGTCATTTCATAAAATATTTCATTAACCAATCCAAAGACGTTCAGATTTTGAAGACAAAAGTACATCCTTCGCCAACTTCTCGCTGATACTTATTATTCAGACCCTGTGAAACCCTTCGCTCTGAACGTATGGTTCATTGAAAACAGTTTCCTGAAACGATGATAAGCACAATGTGGCAGAGTTCGGACTGTTGGGAGTGTGGGCCTTGGAGGCGATCGAGCCGTTAGTCGCCCGGCCGCGGCGCCGCGCGTTCCCTGCCCCGCGGAGGGCCGTTCCCATGGGACACCGGAACGCCCGTTTTCCTTCGAAACTGCTAATCAGTATTTCGTCTTTTCCCACAAAAGTTAACAAGAATCGAAAAGATACGTACGGATTGAAATTTCAATGTGCAAGATAGCCCACTGCATCATTTTGAAAGTGAGAAACTTTAATCAGATAGCCTCGCTTCGAAAAAAAAGAGTTTATTATGACGTTTTGTGAACGATGGGATCTTTAAGAGAAGGTAACTAGTAATTAATCTGTGGCCGGAGAGATCTCCCGATGCGGTCACGCCCTGTGATATTTCTTGTGGAACGTGTTGAAGTACAGAGTATACCAAAACAACGCACGCACAATAGAGGCGTTTCAGAAACCTATGTTGAGCGAAATGTCTAATGGAATGCGTTTAATAAGCGAGTGTGAAAGTGAGCGCAGGCGAGCAGGAGTTGCGTGGAAGCGTCACGAGCAGGGGCCGTCGGGCGGGCGGTTGCCGCGGAATCGAGGGCCATCGCCCGGGAGCGCCGAGCATCGAGTCTGCAGTACACCTTGGGCAATTGACATGCATTGATCCTGGACATAACTTAATCAAACATTCCTCAGGTAATCAATATTACCTACATGCCAGAAAGTCTTAATGATCGGTTTTGCGACTTCTCCTACTAAGCCCCCTCCCCCCACCTTAGCTTGCGTACACATGCTCTTGAGAATTTGTTAGTAGTAATCGATAGCAGTTACTATTACTTTTTATAATGGTCGAAAATGGCAAAGTACACTTATAAAATTGGTGCTGATCTGACTTGCAATAAAGTCTCTGCAATTTCGAAAATTGTAAAAATTAAAAAGTTTATTGACCATCTCCTAAAACTGCATTGTTGGAGTTTTTTTAATGAAATATGTTCTTCAAAATTAGAGCTGCATTAACGTCATGAATTTTCTTTTTCAAAAAATTTATTATTTTTAAAGCAAAAAAACTTCCTTTTCTAGACGCAGGATTAGATAATATTGAGTTCAGAGGAAAATTTCCTTAAAGGCGTAACCACGATTTCCTTCTTTTAAAAAAACTTCCCAATTTACTTGGGGATTGGTATTGAGATGTTGCCATTCTATAAAATGCAATCCTTACTTTTTGTGCATCTGTGATTCTAAAATATTCCGATACACTCTTTGCAAGTTAGGGAGCAGATTTTCAGAAAAAAATATTACTTGCCGAATATAATTTAAATAATAGGTTGGACGGGGCGGTTGCCTTTGCTTTCAGTGGACTGTATAATTAGGTTGTTGGACGTTAGCAGGCAATCCACTCAGTCCCTTCCGATGCTCGTAGGGAATCTTGCAGTGATGTGGGTTATGATGGAAACACAATTCTCACCTTGCAGAATGATGTTTAATAACTTTCAATGGTCACAATTGTTCTTTACAATTAAAGTACACTTTTAGTACTGTTCTCAATGTGAGAATACAGCAACCTTCCATCACGAATCACAAAGTGCGAGCACATGTGCTCGCCTGGCAACTTACTTGCAACTTCGTGTGAAACACATTAATTTGTTCAATTTATACAATGCTGAACTATAACAAATTGAAATAATGTGGCTTTTCATTTTGCCACGACATGAGTACAGAATGTTACTTTCTGTGTGAGATTTTTACGTGATCTATTAACACGGAGCCCGAGACATGTTTCTCGCGAGGCTGCCTCTCAGCGACTGATTTCTTTTCGGTTGCGGGTATGCGACGAGGGGATTTGAACTGATTTGAACAGGCCAATTAGCGACTGCTTTTCCAGCGGTTGCAGTATGGCGAGGTGGGGTGAATTTGAACAGACCAATTGGCGACTGCTGGAATTTTGAAATGTTCTGGAAGGCTTTAGAAGGTTCAGGCGTGGAATATCGCACCACGTGCGCGCGGTGGTGCCGCTCGGCTAGTGGAAATTTCCATGCCGGGCTTCCGGAGTTGCCGCCTAGGGCGTAGGAAGTGTTTTATTTTATACCTTCCTTTTCTGCTTTTGCGTGTGGGCCCGAACATAGGTAACTATCAAAAGTTTCTCCCCATATGTAAACGGAACAAAATATTTGTTTCAGAGAAACTATAATATCTGCAAACTCACATAATGCATGACAATTAATAAAACTCTAATTACAATAACAAATTAGTGGCGCTACAAAGCACGTACTTTCACGGATTATTTGTAACTGTTACGTAATTTTATAATGCCTTTTGTAACCGCCAAAGTATTTCCAACATGCCAAATGTTTCCACACACAGGAATCCGAACTCGCGTAGATTTAGAGAGCAATGAGCAGATTCACGACAATGCTTCGTGTGCTGTATATTTATTTCACGCGCTGTATATTTACGTCATGTGATTGTTAATCAAGTTTTACGCTACGCTCTACAAAATTTCTGTACAGAAACTTCAAGTTCCCAAATTAGATGTGTAAAAGCCAAAAGTTTTTATACTGTCTGCACGTTCTCTCTACGAGCTGCCACTAGACGCCGCCAGGGGCTCTGCCGGCACACAAATGAATTGTCGAATTGTGCCTTCCGAGTACATTCATTTGCGACATTTGTGTACCTGTATTATGAGCTATTTAATATTTTTTAAGTATTACTGAAACATGGAGGAAAAAAAACAAAGAGGCCGTCATCGTTGTTGCTACAAGCATTGAGAGACAAAGACTGAGAGAGAGACTGCGAAGACTTTAGCGGGAGCGCAGAAAAACGCTCCGAATGGAGGAAGTCTTGTTGCTGAAGAGAGGGTTCGAGTCCTGACGTTGGCAGGAATTTCGTCCTAGCTACATAGCTACATCGAATTCAGCCGCTGACTGAGGAGAATTCTAGTGGCTGGCTGCTGTGATCGTTAGTTTTCCGATCAACACCAGGCGAATGCCGGAGCAGTACCCTAAGAAACGGGCCAGGAATCGCGATCTTTCCGTCCTCCTCCTTGTCCTATCTTCACCCCATACTTACATACACTTACACACACTTGTCCCTTAGATATTTTGTCCCATACTTGGAGCTTGTTCAGGCTGAGGAGGTACCTCGCTGATGGGAGATACCTGGCTAGGGAGAACCCCACTAGACGACGTGTAGGCGACAGAATTTACGTGGCGGTAACAGAACTCACCATTCAGCGGGAGAAGATCATCGAGGTAAGACATGCACCACACTTACGGGACAAATGACCTTAGCCGTTGACCCCCCGAAAACACAAAATAATCAATCAAGCAACTAACCTAAACACAAAATGCAAAAGAATGGGCGAATTCCGCCGTAAACAATTCCATTAAGAAACGATTCTGCCGCTTGAGACGCTGTAGTCAAACTACGTTCGAACAGGCTCAAAAATTTTTATCAGAAATCATGCGGTCTGAACAACACGTTTTCTGTACGTTCAATCTGCACGAAAATTCCACCTTGTAAAAGGACCTTACAAGCCTTTGTACACAGTACAGTTTTCGTGAAGATCTCTTATAGAAACTGTACAGAAACGTCAAAATCCCAAACTAGAAGTATAAAAGCCAAAAGTTGGGTTTATATGGTCTGCACGTTTTCTGTACCATTTGCCACTATACGCCGCCAAGGGCTCTGCCAGAACACGAATGCATTGTCATATTGCGCCGTCCGAATACATTCGCAACATTTGTGTGCGTGCGTTCTGAGCTTTATTAATACTTTTTTAAAGTATTCATGAAACAATTCTCTCTTTACTATGTAAGTACGCAGGAAGGAGAGAAAGTAAAAATTTGCGAGATTTCGAAAAAATCTTGTATGGATGTATCTTAAATTGTTTTTCTAATTCACTCAAAATTACCCTAAACTACTTTCACTAGGCACTATTTCCTACATGCACTATTTAAAAAAATTGTGCATGACTTTTTTAAAGACCAATTTTAGTGAACAAATGCATTAAGAAAATAACCTATGTCCAAAAAGGTGGTTGATAAAGGGAGTTGAAAAAGTTTTTAATTTTTGCAATTTTTAAAAACCCAGAGGTTTCAGTAAAACTTGGGCCTGTGACATTTTTATTGGTTACGTTCATTGTTCTCTTCGAGCAAAAAAAAATAAAAATAAAAAATAAAAACTTGGAGCCATTCTTGGCAAAATTTCGACAATGTCGCTTGGCTACAAGTAATTACAATAAAGTACAATTCAGAATTAAAATATCCATTTCAAAATCGGGGAACCACAAAATCAACTGTCGGGGAATATCAACTTGGAGAAAATCTTGAGAAAGATTAAAGCGGCAGCGTTGTTCACGGACAGAAAGCAAAAAAGGGGGGGCATCATGGACCACGAGTATATGAACCACACAACATACTCGAGAAAGTAATGTGTGGTCCTCGAGAAAGTAATGTTGTCGGACAGTCTTCCCGTCAGTCTGCCCGTCTGCTCGTCTCTGTCCGTCAGTGTAGTAAATCACTTCGCTCTAACAAGTTGTATGGTCAGATTCCATTTTTGTGGTTGCTTGATACAGAAAAATCGATTGTCGGCAAAATGTCTGCCTATATGTCTACCGGTCTCTCTCCCTGTGGTCAACGCTAGTGCCTGGTACTTTTCATGCAGCCTCCACATCTTTAGAATTTTCTCAAAAATGACTTCAAATTTGTTGGTTGTTTTTTTCTCGGATAGAACCAAAGGACATTACAAAAATGGTACAGGTCTCATTTTCGCCGAAATCTGTGTTTTCGAAAATTGCAAAGTTTTTGCAATTTTTTTCGTCGGTTTGCGCAACAATAATATTGAAGACAGAGATTATTTGAATTTCTTAATGAAATCTGGTCTTAAAAGACGGATCTTTAAATAAGGTCACGTACAATATTCCGAAAGTATGAGCAGGTTTTCGTACAATTTTGCTTGAAATATAGGCATTTTTAATTTTTTTCTTGAAACAGGTTCGATTATTTTTCTTTATTTTTTCCCTGAAATAGAGCACGGTTATAAAAATGGCACAGGTTCCATTTCTGTTGAACTATTTGAATATTTGAAAATGACAATAGTTACAAATAATGATTATGAGCAGTTGTAGCTCCAGTAGTTTTTTTTCAGGGTAGTGTTTTAAGTAGTCCGCAAGAAAATTACATTTCGTATGATGAGAAATCACCATTAAATGTTCCCGTATTACATTGATGTAGTTTATAAGTTTAATAATTAGCACATGCTGTACGTGAATTAATAGCATAATAAGATAGCAAAATATTCATAAAACATTAGGCAATATTTCTAGGAAGAAATAATTTCATAATATAACTCAATCACAGGATACGAGTTCATTTAAACACGTAAATTAACTTTATGTCATTTATCATACGAACATTTCAATTCCAAAAATGTTCATCGACAGGACTGCCATCACAGCCGATACAATAATACCATCGTACCAACACAGGCAAAAAGCGCGCACGGTACAGATGGAGCGGAATGCAACAATCTTTCTCATTACATTTAAGTCATAGAATTGTCAAAGCGCACAGTCATGAGAAATCAACTTTGTAGATCACGCGTAAGTGTAATTAGCAAGCTACAAAATATTGGAGACATTTACAAGCACATCGAATATATAGAACACAACGACGGCGATAGCAACAAAGGAGCAACTGCGTAAACTAATATAAAATGACAAGAAACGTGCCACGGATTTGTCCTTGAAAATTATACAATTAAAACATTATGTACATACATATGTCTACTCGAAAGTGAAACGTTGCAGACATCTCAAGACAAAATAACATATTTTCTTAAATTTTCATGCTGAAGATATAAACTCCAGGAGCATTAATGACAGTGTGGTTATGAAGCAATGTAAGTAACACTACAGTACGAAATAAAAAAATATTAAATTGAGTGATTATGGGTAACATCACAATATTTTGTACTTACCGAATGAGAAGCATAGCGCCAGATACAACACCTGTGTCGTAGCCAAATAAGAAACCACCGATTGTACTAAGAAATGTCAAAACATAAATGAATGACGTTCCATTCTTTGGCTTTGTTGGCTCTTCGTTGCTATTGACAGAGTTAGTCGATTCGTATTTGGATGTCATGTTCAAACACCACGAGTACGATTGTGTTCAAATAGTCCTTCCACCACCCAAACCGCTCAGCACCACTCTAGCGCCTCGTCTGTGAATACTGCCATGTTAAGTACTCCGAAAGGGTCGACATATATCGCCACATACCTGAACCTCGATAGATCGATAAGAGTCAAGTCGTTCTACGTTTTCCACATGATGGTGTTATAGGACGTGGGCGTGCTATTGCCATGAAAATTGTACGAAGGATATTCAACACTGATGGTGTGGGAAAAGCGCCGGCAGCAAATCGGCCCACCACAACTTCAGTGACATCACACGGTCAATGGGCGAACCTTTCAAGGCATTTTCGACTAATGGCCAGCCAGGTCATGTGTCAATTTAACGCCATCTATACGTAGTTACAAATACTAATGTGTAGATAGCGTTGGTCAAGTACGTGTACGCGCGTCATTATTGGCCGAAAAAAGCCTAGATAAGTTCCTTCATATACCGCGTGATGTCGCTGAAGTTCAGATGTGGGGATTAGCTGCCACCATTTTCCGTATATACCCCCCCACTAAGTCTCCAATACCAAAGCTGAGTCTTCTGTTGCACAGCCCCTTCGGCTTCAGCCAATGACCTTCATACATCAGGTTGTCTTACAATATTAGCGGGAATTTTAAATGCAACCAAATTCCGAATAACCATCATCACGCTGTTACAAATAACTGAAACAAATATATGAAGCATTTTTTAAAAATATTGCATCTTAAAGTATTCATTTTATTTTCAAAATCATGAGATCTTTCCATTTACGTATTTCGTTTTTCGTCAATTTTCGTCAAAAAAGAAATTCAGTTAATCAGCATCGCCTTTACTGGGTAATAATAGGAGATGAGCGGTAATTTATTCCTGAGGTGGCATATGAACATCAGTTTCAACCTTTTTACTGTTTAAAATTATTATTAATACAAACAGTTCCACTTATTTTTGACATTCAAGAGTAAATTTATTTAGTGTATATTGTTACATGTAGTATTTTTTATTGACGTTTTGACTACACCTTTTAGCCATTTTCAGACCTGTTATTTAATTGTACATTTTAACAATTTTTAGTACATAATTTTTAATACATTTTACGATAAAAATCTGCTGACAGAAGCTTACCTTATAAAATACAGTTGGAATCTAACTATATTTACTTGCATTGTAAGCTTTGTATTGTAAGCTTCTGTCCACAGATTTTTAATGTAAAATATATAAAAAATTATGTACTAAAAATTGTTAAACTGTACAATTAAAAAACAGGTCTGAAGATGGCTAAAAGGTGCAGCTGAAACATCATCAAAAAATACTACATGTAACAATATACACTAAACAAATTTATTCTTGATGTCAAAAATAAGTGGAACTGTTTGTATTAATAATAATTGATAGACATTCATTGAAGAGAAAAGAAAGTAAGTTTACTGTTTTAAATGTTTATTTTCACAATAAATGCTTCATTTATTTTTATGATTATTTTCAAGAGATGTGGTAACTTGTACTTTCTTGAAAATGGAAGCAGTAATTGATACTTCCTTGGAAATTTTCAAATGTATTCATATTATAGAAAATAATATTACATCAGTATTATCTAAATAATTCAGGAATAGAGTACTCTACAAAAAAAATTTGCTTTTTCATCCTGAACAACATTTCTCATCAAGTGCTGAATATATTTGTTAATGGTTTAAAACCAGGAAAATGACATAGGAATGAGAATTAGCCTTAATTTTAGTATTTTAACTATCTTTTGACAGTGAAAAATTGCTTCAATTTGCTTCTCATGAGCTATTTCAGGTGTGAAAATAGTGGGCAATCGCACTTGGTAATTTTTTCTAGGAAAACAACCCTGAAAAGCGAAAATTTTCTTATTTGACATGGTGCCTTTGTTTAGTTTGTGTTTGAGTTGTGTGAGTGATAATACCTTCTGAAAAGGTTCCAGTCACCGATAATTGGCTCCCCTCATTCTGTTGATGTGGTTGTTTATTTGTACCAACATACTATTTTGGTGAATGTTATTAATACTATATTAAATTAATTATTTTTTAATATTAATTTAAGATATCAATCCAGTTGTTGAGAGCCTTCAACACATGTGCTGTCTCGAACCAGTTATATTCATTATCTGGGCGTCACATTATTAAATTGCATTTGCTGTAGAGTTGGAAAACAGCTGTGCAGCAGTTTTAATCTATTGTCTTGCCCCTCAGTGTCAAATAATTTTCTGTAACTTTGATTGCAATTTTCAGGTCACTTTGGTTAAATGTCAGAATATTTTCCATACATTCCTATTTCTGTGAGAACCATCAATAATTAAACCACTCTAAAAAAAAAATGATTTGCAAGTAACTTGAAAAGATGAGGATCTGCAAAAATATTTTGGATTCTCTTTCAACGGAATGATTGAAGGGACAACAATCAAAGTTCACCCCCAGATAATCCCACAGTTTAACACTTTTTAATGTCAAGTCAGTGGTAATAGAAACAACTGTATATCTTGCTGAATACAGTTTGGTCACAACTTCAAATAGAATTTCCTTTGTTACTGCACAATCAAAATTGGTAAAAAATGGATTGCCTCCAACATTTAAAAGACCACGTGTCATCATCACTTGGCAGACAATATGGGGATGCATGCAATGACTCCATCTAATATTCCTCCTTTTAAGCTGTCTTTATCAGCTGTCCAACAATGTAATATTGATAGTAGGCCTACTGGTCATGGCACTTTTAGTGTTTCGCGCAAGTACTTGAAAGACTTCAAGCTCATATTTCTAAATGAAATGGCTGCATCAACATTTCGTATTATCTGTTAAACTCCACACTTTTCATTCAGGGTGGATTTAATTTGCCCTTTAGTGAATATTTTGTCCAGAAGTGTGTGAAATTTTTCTGAAACCTTTTATCTACACCCTTGCTTCTACTCTTTCATTGGCTATTTCCAGTAGGAGACAATAATTAAATAATAATGTTTAGTTTGAATCTGCATATTGTTATTGCTTTTAATTATTCTGAACATATGTTATATCTTTTTTAAATTGTTCTTATCTAAAACCCAATTCTATCTTATATATTTTATATAGTATATGATAATAAGGTAATTGATCTTGAGAGAAAATAGTTCTACTTCAGCCACTTCAGACTAAAAATGAGTTTTAGGGCAAAATGTGTCTAGTCTACAGTGTAACTATAAGTAGCAAGGAATGTATAACAAATTTCACTGTGTTACTCTGCCATATGGTGTCAAAATATACTAAGATCTACTATTTGAAGAAGTGTTGTGTAGATAGTAATATCTCAATGGTTGCCAAAATGTGACACAGAGCTTTCAGATCTCAAGCCCTTCAATTCTAATATTTTGTATGTGTGTCATGTAAATCATGTAAATTTTTTTCTCATGTTAAACTGGAGTATTTTGAAAAATGTTATCAGAATTGTAATAACATTTCATATTACTCTTGTGTCATGAACAAGAACTTCATTCTTTGCAAATTTTATATACTACTATGTATATGTATGTATGTTGAAGAGAAGAGCCTTTAAGTTTATATAAATAACTATATATTGTTACTAAATAAAAAGACCCCATTTCCAATTCAACTGTAAGTTATTTCAATGTATAATTATTTGAATTTCCAAGAAGAAAACTTCCAACAAAATAGATTCTTGATAGAGAAAACAGAATCAACAGATCAAGGAGATTTTTTTTAAAACAGTAGAAAAACCTACAGTGGAGAGGGAGGGGCTACAGACAAAATGATCAAACATCTTGATGTTTTCTTATCAAGAATATTTCTTTTATGCTGCACATAAAATGTTTATGTATTATGCGACTTATAATTAATATTTATTAACTTTATATCTATATATTATATATTATATATTATATATATATATATATATATATATATATATATATATATATATATATATATATATATATATATAAAAGAAAGTCGTGTTAGTTACACTATTTATAACTCAAGAACGGCTGTACCGATTTGACTGAAAGTTGGTGAGCAGGAAGCTTAGGGCCAGGAGACGGACATAGGATACTGTTTACCCGTTCGACAGCGTTCCTGTGTGAGAACGCACGTTTTCGCGTGATTTCGCATGTTAGCGGTCATTGTTGCCTCTGGTAACCCATTGTTGTAACGCCGCACTGATAACAGAAGGCGATAATGAAAGCCGCCTTTCGTTCGCCGTTATATCTATATATCGTCGTGTTAGTTACACTATTTATAACTCAAGAACGGCTGTACCGATTTGGTGAGCAGGAAGCTTAGAGCCAGGAGACGGACATAGGATACTGTTTATCCCGTTCGACAGCGTTCCTGTGTGAGAACGCACGTTTCTGCACGTTTTCGCACGTTTTCGCGTGATTTCGCATGTTTTCGCGTGATTTCGCACGTTTTCGCGTGATTTCGCGGGTTTTCGTATGTTTGGGCGGAACGGAGTTCTCTGTTAAGGCGGAACAGAGTTCGCCGGGTCAGCTAGTATTCTATATATAAAAGAATGTCGTGTTAGTTACACTATTTATAACTCAAGAACGGCTGAACCGATTTGGCTGAAAATTGGTGAGCAGGAAGCTTAGAGCCAGGAGACGGACATAGGATACTGTTTATCCCGTTCGACAGCGTTCCTGTGTAAGAACGCACGTTTTTGCACGTTTTCGCACGTTTTCGCGTGATTTCGCATGTTAGCGGTCATTGTTGCCTGTTGTAACTCATTGTTGTAACGCCGCACTGATAACAGAAGGCGATAATGATAGCCGCCTTTCGTTCGCCGTTATATCTATATATAGTCGTGTTAGTTACACTATTTATAACTCAAGAACGGCTGTACCGATTTGGTGAGCAGGAAGCTTAGAGCCAGGAGACGGACATAGGATACTGTTTATCCCGTTCGACAGCGTTCCTGTGTGAGAACGCACGTTTTTGCACGTACGCAGTGCAACAAGGATAGTACAGTTTCTCACAGTGAGTGCGACGCGAGAAAAAGATGGGACCGGCTGTTAAGGCGGAACAGAGTTCGCCGGGTCAGCTAGTATATATATATATATATATATATATATATATATATATATATATATATATATATATATATATACATATAGATAGATAGATGAGAGAGAGAGAAGAAAGTAAAAGCTATATTTCTGAAAATGCTCATTGGCTTCTGGGGATCGCCTCATGCCTTCCCCAACCTTTGGGTGCGCCATTAACTATAAATATAGTTTTCTTTAAGTTAACTCCTTTTACTTTCTCGCATTTACTTTATAAGAAGAGAAAGTTAGGAAATCATGCAAAGAAGGAAATGCATGTTAATGTATGTTAAGATATATAATTATGTAAGAAATATTTTTTGGCAAAAAAACCTCTTGTCGAGCCCTGGAAACAACAAAGTGAATAAATCCTGTTGCTGTATAGTAAATTACTTTCACGTGATATAGCCAGATTCGATATATTGTGGGTGATACCGAAAAATCGATTGACGTCACAATGTCGTTTTTTTTAATTTGTTGCGTCTACCATTTTGATGCAACGCGTCTGCAAACCCCTTAATGGGCGTTGAGCGCTTTGCGCTGGGGAGTAATCCTCCATTACATTGCGCACTTGTGGAGTAATCCTCCATTAATTTTCTGTCATGTCGCGTCACGTCGCAGTCAGTTGTCAAGGGGACCGCCAGGTATGCGTACGCGCCTCTTGCTACGCGCTCCCTGCGTTACTACCCAGCGGCCAGAATTGGAAAGGAATAAGGATATGGATAAGAATAAGGATAAGGATAGGGTTTATGACACTTCACAAGGGTTGGACTAGCCCTTGTGAAGCGCCAAATACGTTTTTTTGGTACAAATTTCACATGAGATTCGACGGGAATCGAACTCGAACGTCAGTGGAGAATGGCTAGAGACTTCGCTATGTGCCACGAGCGAGACGCTTACGAGAATAATGCAGGTCTTCTGTGATTCAAGTGGATATATCTTGTACTTATTTGCAGTAAATTACTTCTTCAAACACGCTGTGTAGTCAGAATCCACGTTTTGTGGGGCTTTGATACCGAAAAGTAAATTCATGGCAAAACGTCTGTTTCTCCGTCCGTCTGTGGTCAACGGTTCGACTGATTTTCTGCAAAATTGATATTCCTCGATCGAACTGAAAGAATTCGAGGCTTTGCGAGTTTTAAATAGATATTTTGAGAGTACTTCACATGAAGCCTTCACATGATATTTTTGAGAGTACTTCACATGAAGCCTTAGCAATATCTTCAAAATGGCAGCAAATTTTCTGATTAAACTTTGTCCTCGGATAGCATAAAGGACGCTTAAGAGAATGGTGGAGGTCTCATTTTCGTAGACGTTACTGATCTCTCGAAAATTGCACAATTGCTTTTAATTATTCTGAACATACGTTATATCTTGTTTAAATTGTTCTTATCTAAAACTCAATTCTATCTCGTAGATTTTATGTCGTAATGATAATAAGGTAATTGATCTTGAAAGAAAATAGTCCTACTTTAGCCACTTCAGACTAAAAATGAGTTTCAGGGCAAAATGTGTCTAGTCTACAATGTAACTATGTAGGAATGTATAACAAACTTCATTGTTACTCTGCCATATGATGTCAAAATATACTAGGACTTCCTATTTGAAGAAGTGTTGTGTAGATAGTAATATCTCAATGATTACCAAAAGGTGGCAGTTTTGGGAGGCGGCTTCCTTCAACTACAACATTAAAGATAGAGATTTTTTCCTAAATGAAATCTGTTCATCATAAGCAGATCTTGGAATAAGGTCATATACAAATATTCGAAAATATGAGCAGTATTCGCGCAATTTTGCATGAAATATAAGCAATTTGTAATTTTTTAATCTTTTTTCTTCAGAAACTCAAATTTTGTTCTTAAATTTCTCCTAGTATGTATCAAAAGACGGTAAAAAATATACTGCTTCTTCCGTTTTCAGTGAACTCCGTATTTTCCAAAATTACAAATAGTTAACATGTCAAACTACAAAATTGGTGATAGAGATTTTTGCGTGAAACAAAATATATTCTAAAAATATTTTTAAAAACGTTAAATTTAGAACCTTGGCAGACTCGTAATTTACGATATTAACAATTAACAAGTTCGAAGTTACGGTCGCCAGCTGTTTCAAACAGCACAAATTAATTTTTAAACAAAACCTTGCCTTAGAACAAAAATAAGGCGAGGTGACCATGCAATTACCTAATGAAATGTTTCGGGGCTAACACAGAGGACACCTAAGCTATCGGAATCAGGAAGACTGTCGTCGCAATCGAAACCTTACGAAAGGACGCTCCAGATTCGGAAAGAAACAGGAACATAAATTCTAAAGGATCTCGGAAGTGGAGATATAACAATCCAAATAACTTACAACTTTTACATTTATTGTAAACTATAAAAATATACAAAATAAATTTCTCATGTTAAACAGACTTAAAAATGCTGCAAGCGAAATGACACAGAACTACGAGAAAAGGTTACAAAGTTGTCAGACGGGAAAAGGCCGTCTCTATAGAAAAAGTTGTGAAAAAACACAGGAACACTATTGAAAGGTGCTTCCAAACAATACGCCTGACATTAAACAGAATTACTGTATTCAAAACATTCCCATCGAAGTCCACTTTAGGACAAGGAAATTGAATACACAATTAACAAAATGACAAAGAAGCCGACTTCGGCTATCTTTCAATACAAAAAAGTGATATGCTGCGACTATTGCAAAACGAGCCATTCAAACATTAAAACCAAAGTTTTGTATGAGTGCACATTAATACAAACTTGTATGGAAATGGATCATTTACCAATTTTACACCTTTTTACCAAAGTTGTCGAAAAAGCTGGAAAATTCTGGAACGAAAGCCGAGCGGCCTGACTGACGCCCGCCCGTGCTTTCGTTCAACTAGCTGCGGCGGCGCGCCCCGCCGAAATACGTGCGGTCTTCAGACGCCCGTACGAGATCGAGCCAGAGCGTGCCAGCGGCGCGCTGTTGCCCAGACGACGTGACTGCCGCCTACGGGACCAGAGAGGCGCAGCTAACAATGGATCACGGCCGATGCCGTACGGACCCAGCTGACGCCTATTAACGAAACTCCACGATGTCGAATGCGACCAATGTCGTCTTACTCACGACGGGAGCAGGAAACTGTAACATTTACACAAACAAATTAGAAATGCACAGCCCTTACATGGCACACCACACAAATTTTGGGGGCCAACGAATGCCCAAACGCTGCCAAACAGCTGCAACGTGAGCTACGAAAACAAACATACAGAGTAAACCTGCAATAGAACAAAGGAGAGTTCATACAAACATTACGAAATCATAATAAACACCAAAATTCAGATCCAATTCCATACCAATAAAAACCAACATTGCCTAAATCAGGCTAAAAGCACTCATACGCATACATAAAAATACATTATAACGACTCAGAAGGAGCCGGGCCTTGTGAAACATGAATAATGGCTCGTAACGTGACTATGAAAAAGCGTGCGCTCAGCACGAACAACCAAAAGACGAAAGGCAGAAAGGCGAAAAGTCGAGGTGCGCAGGTCGCGCACCGGCTTATATAGGCCTCCCAGAAGGGGAGGGTGGTCGCCGAAGCGTCGGCGGGGCGTAGCTCCATGCTTACCGGTAGCGGTAGCTCAGTGCATCAACTGATGTAACTGCAGCGCCTCTGACCGGGAGGTCCTAGGTTCGAGTCCTGACGGCGGCAGGATTTTCGACACTAGCTTTCCAGCTAGGTCGAATTCAGTCGCTGTCCGGAGGAGAATTCTAGCGGCCGGCTGCTCTGATCGGTAGTTTTCCGTGGTTTCTCCGATCAACACCAGGCGAATGCCGGAGCAGTACCCTACCAAACGGGCCTCTTCCTTGTCCACTCCTCTCCCCTTCCTCTTCCTTGTCCACTCCTCTCCCCTTCACACACACTTACACTAACATGCACTACACTACCACATATTCCGGGAGACCGGTCGGGAGCTTAGAGCTTGTCCCGGCTGGGGCGGTGCCCCGCTGGTGGGAGAGTCCTGGTTAGGGGGAAACCCCACTAGGTCGGCGCCGGATCTCGCCATCCAGCGGGGGAAGATCACCGCCATCTCCCGAGAAAAACATGAACTACACTTACGGGACTAATGACCGAAGCAGTTGACGTGCCCGGAAACACGAAAAAACAAACAAACAACAAACTCCATGCTTGCAAAAGTTACGTTTGCCCCTTAGAAGGTAGGCAACTTGCGGGCCATGGCTGCAGAGCAGAACAACAAAAGGGGCAATCCGATGGTAGAGCCCCCTGGCGGTAATGCTAGAACTAGTGGCTGATGGACTAGTGTACATGAAATAATTTTTTTTTTTTTTTGCCATAAAAACATTAATTCTGCAGTTACAAGGGCAAACGAGGTGTCTGTACAACCCTAAATTTACTCTAAATTTCAGATTTTGTTAGTAGAACCCGCTACAACAAGTCATTTCCTTATAATAAATAAAAACCTGTTTTGAAATCACTGAAAAATGTTGCACCAAATACCACTTTTTTCTCAGAGTCTAACCAACCAAAATATTAGATGTTTATAACAATTTCTCAGGTTTTTGAAACCTTCTCATGGCCATGAGATCACAATTTGAATTTTCCAATTTACCATTTTTGACTTAATTACAGAATGCTTAACTTAATTACAGAATAAATCCTTATAAGCTAAGAGTACAAAATCTTCTCAGATGGACTTCTCAGATGGACGTTGGTTTCAAGATGTTGTTATAGCACAAAATTTCAATCACTATGATCACTTAAATTTTCCAAATTTCACAAAAATGGTCAAGTTCAATTTTTTGAAAAAAGGTTTAATTTTCACTTAATTTCTGGTTGAAATTAATGCAAATTATAAGGTTTTCTCAAAACCTGCTCCAATTTTAATTATTTAGAAAGTTATGTAATCGAGCCCCACAAAAAAGCGAATTTTCGGTAGAAAAACATTCATTGCCAGGCCCTCGTAACGTACAAGTGGATAAATCCTGTTGCTAAGTTTGGAAAAAAATCCTCTACCCCGTGGTATAGCCTGAATCCATGTTTTATGGGTCCTTCAACCGAAAAATCGATTGACAACAAAACGTATGTCTATGATCAACGATAGAGCCTACATCGTTCAGCCAATTTTCTTCAGGTTCAATCTGAACGAACTCGGGGCTTTGGGAGATTCAAACGAATACTTATTTCGATTTTTTATGGTACTTTACATGAAGCCTCAAAAATAATTTCAAAATTTGCTCAAAAACGGCACCAAATTTTTTATGAACAAACTTTGTCTTCGGATAGCATACACGACGCATTAGAGAATAGCGCACGTCTCATGTCCGTTAAATTAAGATTTTTTGAAAATTGCAAAAGTGCAATTATTCCGGCGTCTCCCAACAACTATAATATTGAAGATAGTATTGAAGAGATTTTTCCTTAATGAAATCTCTCTCTTAAAGACGGATCTTTAAATAAGTTCATATTGAAGTTTTCAAATAATTTTGCGCGAAACGTTGGGATTTTTTGTCTCAAAAACCGCTCAGTTTTTTCTTTAAATTTTCTCCTCATATGTAACGATTGGTGCCATAGAACGTACAGACTTTCTCGTAGTAAAGTTTTCTAATTTCCTTCGTGAGGACTGGCTTTACGGCCATGCCCCATCCTCTTGCCAGCTGCCATCTATCGTCGCCCAAAGTACATTTTTTGACATTTTCTCGACGTTTCGGTTTCCTAATAGTAGAACCGAAATATTAATTCAAGAATATTGAAGAAGGTTAAAACCTCGTCCTAAATAGAAATTTTCACTGAAAAATTTGAAGCCGTTTTTAAGAAAATTGCGCTTAATGTTGCGTTGCAATTTGCGTTTAAACTGTATTTTTTAATTTGTTGCGTCTACATATTTACGCAACGCGTCTCCAAGCCCCTTAAGGGGTGTTGAGCGCTTTAGCGCTGGGGAGTAATCCTCCATTATCTTTAAGTCATGTCACGTCACGTCGCAGTCATTTGTCAAGAGGACCGCCAGGTAACATCTCCTCGTACGCGCCTCCTGCGTCACTACCCAGCAGCCAGAATTGGGAAGAAATAAGGATAGGGGTAGGGTTTAGGACACTTCACAAGGGTTGGACTAGCCCTTGTGAAGCAGCCAAACCCGTTTTGTTGGAACAAATTTCACATGAGATTCGACGGGAATCGAACCCGGACCTCAGTGGTGAAAGGCTAGCGACTTCGCTATGTGCCACGAGCGCGGCTGTAAATGCAAAATTTTAAGCCCCTTTCCTCAGCAATCTACTGAGTTTTCGAAAAAACTTCATTTGAAGTCACTTCCACTCACAAATGCAGTAATGTATACAAATCGCTGGAAAAGTGCATATTAATGGCCTGAGAGATATTTTAAAATATATATTTGTGTAATTTTTGAAAAAATAAAAGAATACATCAAAATCAACTTTACGTCACATTAAACCGTACAATTAACACTATCGATTGGAAAAGTTTGAAGCAAAAATTTGGAGGCATTTTTGAGAAAATTGCGTTTGAGTGTTAGTGAAAATACGTAATTTTGAACTCATTTTAAAAGAAAACTGTTCAGTTTTTGAGAAATTTCACACATTATTTAAAGTACAATAATGTGAACAAATTGCCGCTAATGTAAATATTGATAGACAAGTCAAAAAAATTACATTTTTGTAATTTTTTAAAACAAAATTGAGCAATATGGCATTTATGTCATCGTAAAGTGTACATTTGGCACTACCCTACCAAAAATGTAAAGAAAAAAATTGGAGCCATTTTTTAGAAGATCTTGTTTTTGTTATTTTTTTAAATTGTAAATTTTGCATACACTATTGAACGCAAAGTACTAAAATTTTCAAAAAATTGTACATGACTAGAGACAAGATTTTCATGCACTATCAATTGCAAAAATATGAATGCAAACATGCACTATCAAATAGCCAAATATGCACGATGTAGGGTAAAAATGGACAAAACATACACAATCAATTTTTAATTTACTTACATTTTTTGTTACATTACCTTTTTATGAGTGAACAATTAATATTTTTTCTGAACTGTTTTATATCTTTTTTTTGTCCACTTCTTCCTCTGTGGTCATGTTTGTTTTCATATATACTTCGATTTTCTTCACATCTTCACAACACTTCTTCCATTGATATGAGCAATATTCAGAAAATGTTCGGCACACATTTCCTTTAACTCGCTGAGGGGTACCGACAGCAACACGAATCTTAAAGTAACTCCAAACTAATTCGAGGGAATTGAGATCGGGATGGTAAAAGGGAGCTTCATGTTGAGGCCACATTTCCTGCGAGCGATTGTCTTAGAATTAGTTACAAATAAACGCTATTCTACGCCAGTGAACTTCACTTGAAATTAGGTCTACACTAATAGCGTTTTCCATTCGCCGCATTGGTGCGCACTCAGGGCAGCTTTCGGGTTCTATTCGACCGCTAGGGCGCACCAGTGCAAAGAAGCGCATGTTCCATTCGCACATCGACACGGAACCAGAGCGCACTCGGAGAGCCCTAAACTGCTCTGACGATCGCGTCAGTGCAGTCCAGTGCACCGGGCCATTGTGAGGTTAGGTACGGAAGTTATCCATGCTGATTTAGATTCGTGGTGAATTTGTTAAAGCAATTGAGGGTCTTCTGTCACGCAGGGATACTTCGAATGATGGAGTATGTTTTGCAAGAAATGTCTTAAAATAATGTTTGTGATTTACACGAAGTTCGGAAAATCAAATTGTGTTTTTCGAAAATTTAACCTTGAATAACTTCATGTTAACAAATCTAGTGCTATTTAGAAACTAAAGTGTTTTAGGTACGTCTCAATTTCGAAACGCTAATAAAGTGAAAATAAAAATAGTGACACTTACAAAATCATTCAAATATATATGCCAAGAAAAGTTTCTCGCACGCCCATACATATACCAGCGGAAATGTTCATGTTAATATTTTTATTGTTTTCAGTAATCAAACAATTCTGCAGAAGCCTTTCGGTTCAAAATCTTATGTACTATATCGATCACTAGCAAATCTCGAAAAACGAAATTTCGACTCATACGCATTTGAAGTTTCCGTAGTTTTTAAATAAAGAAATTACACGTTAATAATTAATGAATTAAGTAGTAAGAATTACCAAAAGACTTCATAAAAATTATAACAACGATCATAAATCAAAATTATTATTTTTCGCGTTTCATCAGTGTGACTGAACAAGAACAGCTGTGTATAGCACTGCGTGGCGCACAAGCACTGACTCAGTTCCGGAACTGACCGAGTCTCCGCGGTCTCGGCCGGTCACGGGCGGCATAGAGTAAAGATGTCTTTAGTCTATGCCGGCGGCCGGGAGTCCCCAACCGGCTGCGGAGGACGGTCGAGCGCATGATCTCGAGAGAAAGAGAGCCGAGCAAGAGCTGTCCGAAAAAAATCGCGGATTAAAAAAATGACACTTTGAATTCAATGTAGCGTACAGTTTGTGACGCCACATTGGAATGGCATACAACTCCTTCACACTTTGGCTAACGAACAATATGCAACAAGAATTAGCAGTATACTCATTCTCCAATGGCATATTTTTTTTTTCGACACAAAAAAATTGTGCAGCGCAACGCCGACACCTGCAGGCCGCCATACTTGCGTTTCCCTGTTCCTCATAACACCTCTCAACAAGTTTTAGCTTTGATCTCATCATACGTGGATTTTTCTGGCTGACCCCTGGTGCACAGCACTTAAAGGCAAAAAGGATGGGTCTGAGGACCAGGGGCGAAGCTTCCTATCCATGTTTCTTTTACTGAATATCAGTCATAGTAATTGTTGATTAAAAAGGGTCCCTATTCACCCCAAGAATGGGGTCAATAGGGACAGTCATAAATAAAAGTTCAAAACCCTATTCTACCTGACTTTGGGGTCAATAGGAACACACGATTACTTTTTAATAAAATAAAATACATTAAATCCAAAACATCCAATGCATTACCATCACTTAAACATACATCTTCATCTTACTGTTAGACCACCACTAACAACTTGTTTCAATTCTTCAAAATAATGTGCAATGTCCTGTGGAATGACTCTAGCTCTTCCCTATGTCAGATTTTGAAAAATGCAACTGGTTGACGCCATCTTACGAGACGGACGCATCTTCATATTTTGTGAATATCTACTACTTTTAGCGATTTGACTGTGCCTAGTGTGTTTAAGTGGTTTTATTACTTGTTGCAGGTTATCTGAGAATATAATTTCAAATGATTTTTTTTTGCTATAACCAAGACAAACAGATTACGAATTTTAAACGGACATTCAAACCTTAACGAACTTCAGATTTACGAGGTGGTGATAATCTATTCACAGTTCAATTTATTTCCAATATTAAATCACCGTGCTAATTAATTTTCTGAAAGATTTATTCTATTTCTGTGACAAGTGACGATTCCGTTTTTTGAACGTTACGAGGACGGTGTATCAAAGTGAATTTGTTTCAAATCTTATTCTATATATTGAAGACAAACTTTCAGATATTATCTTTTATCTAATTACGGTAAAGTATAATCTACTGATTGTATTAAACAGTTGCAACTTAAGTTGACGAAATTCTACGTAGCCACATTGCCAAATTTCGTAAGTAATTCACAATTCCATTAGAATTGTGTGTAGCATACCTTCTAGTTTTTGTATTCTTGATTTTTAATTTATTTAATACACATCAATTTAACACTTTTAAAATACAAAGCTAGGTTTTTGTTGCTCCTATCTGGGTTTTCTTGTATTTATTTCAATTTTTATCACGTACATTAAAACGCATTCGTGACATGGCTACTGTTCGTTCTACTCTCTTTACTCTCTACACTCTCAAAGCCGACCTTCTGAAAGCCTTCACACACGTAAACAATAATTTAGATCAACATATCCGAAGGTTGGAAGAGGTCGTTCTCTACACAGACGGTTGGGTACAAGTCGGCAACACTGCGAATAATACCAACCGTACATCCGTGACTGTACAAAAGACACAGACATCGCATCCAGTCACAACTCAAAACAAATTTAGTGTTTTAGATTATGAAACAGATTTTCCTCGCCTTCCTGATCCTCACCACCCTTCTCTACCATCGACAAATACATGCACAAACCAACGCGAACAGGCTAGGAAGCGCGTCAAAACCAAAACACGTAAAGCTGCGCATCCTAGCTCACTTGAAAACAAAGACATTCCTACTGAGTCTAAAAAACAGGTACTTATTTTAGCTGACAGTCATGGCCGCCATCTTTCCTCCATTCTCAGTAGGAAGTTACCCTCCAATTTCTCAGTCTCATCTATTTTTAAACCTAACGGGAGGTTTGCAGACGTGACTGCAGAATTGGACACCCACACGAAAACAATGACCAATCAGGACACAGTCATTATCATAGGAGGGCAGAATGACATTAACTTGGGCGGTAACTTTACACCTGAACATGTTAACAAATTACAATGTGCCGCCCAAAATACTAACATTGTAGTCTCGACTCTGCCCTTCTGGTACAACAGACCAACACTATGCAGCGAGATTAAGCACGCAAACCAACAATTGAAACTGCAGCTGAGAGAAACAAATGTCACACTTTTTGAAATGAATTTCCTCTCAGCAAAACACTTCACCCGGCATGGTCTTCACATGAACCTTGCTGGAAAACATGCAGTCGGTAACAAGCTTGCACAATACATCAACTCCAGTCCTACGCAGTCTCCTGCCAAAAATCCGTCCCTTTCACCTTCCTTACGTTCTCCACCCCCCACCCTTATTTCGAACCCTGTTGCCTCTTCCTCTGAACCTACTCCCGTTTCTCCCATTCCCACTACCAATTCGTCTACATCTGATGCCCCATCTTCCTCACAACCTGTCACTGCCGGGACACACTACAACCTTCGACCACGCACTCGAGGTAAAAATGGAGTAAATATATAGCAACTACAGTCAGATGCAGCAGAAAAACATTCGTGTAGGTACTTGCAAAAAATAAACATTCCTCACCATAATGTTCAATCCCTTTCAAATAAAACTGAGTTTATCGAGGCAGCTCTACAGAGCGATCTAAATCAAACGGACGTTCTTTGCTTTACAGAACATTGGTTATCTCCTAATGAACTTACCATTTTTCAAATTCCAAACTTTTACCTCGCAGGCTTTTATTGCAGAGAGAGAGAATCCCTTGAAGGTCCTACGTATGGAGGTTCCTGTATTTACGTTAGAAATAATATTGATTCTATCCCCTTGGCGGAATTAAATGTGTATTCCATTGAAAATATTTTCGAAATTTCTGTTGTACATCTTACTTCACTAAAAGTGTTAATACTTTGCATTTACAGACCTCCAACAAAGAGAACTGCAGATTATATTTTGTTATTAGAAAACCTGGAGATAACACTTAACAAAGTCAGCAATCGCTCTTTTGAATCCATTGTTGTATGCGGAGATTTTAACATTGATTTTCTGGTCGAATCTTGCGAGAAAGAAAAGTTTCTCAATTTAATTAATTCCTTCAATTTAGACATTACAATTAATATACCTACAGGGATCACACAACATTCGATGAAGGCAATTGATCAAATTATAATTAACAAAACTACTACTCGATATGAAGTTGAAACAAAAGATTTAGGATACAGTGACCACGATGCACAAATTCTTACCATTATAAGAAATGCGATCACTGACACAATAAATAATACACGTATGACTAATTGTTTACTAAAAGTAAAATTAAATTATTCATTGATTACTTGATGCAGGAGTCATGGGAAGCGGTTTATAATACTGTTGATACAAACGACAAATATAATTCTTTTTTTTTTCAACTCTTTCAATTCATTTTAATACTTGCTTTCCTCTTCAAAAACGAAAATTAAATATTTCACGGAAAAGCAATTTTTGGATAACACAAGGGATTAGGACGTCTTGTAAAAACAAGCGAATTCTTTCTTTCATTTCTAAACGTCATGACGTATCTCAAGATTTCCTTATCTACTTTAAAAAATACAAAACATTGTTACAAAAAGTCATAAGTCAGGCTAAAATCATGAAAAACGATCAGGATATTTTGAACTCAAATAATAAAACAAAAGCAATGTGGAATATAATAAAAAATACTACCAAATCAACTAGAAAACCCATAGAGAATGTTGTTTTAAAATATAACGATATAAATGTGAACGATCCGGCAACAGTGGCTAGTCTCTTTAACCAATACTTTTCGAGAATTGCTGCCGATCTCACTAAGGGCCTTCAGGCACAAAATTCAGAAACAGACAGTTCACCCAAAATTTTAGAAACAATGTTCGTTTCCGAAACTTCTTCCTATGAAATTCTCAAAATAATCGGTAAACTAAAAAATAAATATTCGTCCGGTTTAGATGAATTCCCAGATTCTTTGTTAAAGACTTGTGCGTATGCCATTATACACCCGTTAACTCAAAATTTTAGAAACAATGTTCGTTTCCGAAACTTCTTCCTATGAAATTCTCAAAATAATCGGTAAACTAAAAAATAAATATTCGTCCGGTTTAGATGAATTCCCAGATTTATTGTTAAAGACTTGTGCGTATGCCATTATACACCCGTTAACTCACATATTTAATGCATCTTTATGCACTGGAACGTTTCCAGATATTTTCAAAACAGCTAAAATTAAGCCGCTCTTCAAAAAAGGCAACAAAAATGAAATTCAAAATTATCGGCCCATTTCTCTTCTATCAGTTTTTTCAAAAATATTAGATAGACTTTTTTACGTACGAATGGAAACCTTTCTCACTAAACACGACGCGCTTTCAGATTGCCAACATGGATTTAGAAAATCAAAATCAACGGAAACAGCTATATTTTCTTTTCTTAAAGATGTCGCCTCATCATTAGATCAAAACGAGGCACCGATTGGATTATTTTTAGATCTCTCAAAAGCTTTTGACATCATTGATCATGACATTTTACTTTCAAAATTACCTTCATATGGAATCCGTGGTATTACTCTAGATTGGTTATGTTCGTACCTTAAACAACGATCTCAGAAAGTTGAAATACCTTACTGGAATGATGGAACATTACGTACGCACCTTTCCGACTCTTTGCCCGTTGCATGTGGAGTTCCTCAAGGATCGATTTTAGGCCCTATTCTGTTCCTACTTTACGTAAACGATATGCCCTCGACGATTCGAAACGGAAGAACGGTTCTCTTTGCGGATGATACGAACATCCTTTTCAATAAAGAAACCGTAAATAGTACAATATCAGATGTTTCAAATTGGTTCAGAAATAACAAATTAATAGTAAACGAAAAGAAAACGGTTTTAATGCAGTTTTCCATTTCAAATAAACAATTCTGTGAAGTATTGAAAATGAACGGTGTACCATTGACTGATGTTAAGGCAACAACATTTTTAGGTCTCTCAATTCAGTCAAACCTTAAATGGAACGTCCATTTAAATGAATTGAACACAAAATTAAGTTCATTATGCTACGCGTTCAGAATTCTTGCAAATTCAGTCAGCCTTCATACTGCGTTGTGTATACTTCGCGAATGTTCATTCCCGCCTGAGATATGGCATAATATTCTGGGGAAATACATCTTATAGCTCCCAGACTTTTAATTACAAAAACGAATTGTACGAATAATAACCAAATCCCACTCACGTGATTCATGTAAGCCTCTCTTCATTAATCCAGGAATTCTACCATTACCGTGTCTTTTTATTTACGAATCAGTGGCTTTTGTAAAAAATGACTTGCTTAAGGGCGGGAATATATTTTCAGAAAATGCCGAAGTCTATTACTATAACATTCGACGTAGAAATCATATTCATCAGGTGACAGTATCAACAGCTCATTACGAAAAATTCACATACAATACATGTACATTATTTTTCAACACTTTGCCAGATGACATTAAACGATTAAATTCAATAGAAAAGTTTAAATCACAAGTGAAATCGTTTCTGCTGCGTAACTGTTTCTATACAATTAGAGACTATACTGAGCATCACAAGAAAAGTAACATTAATTTTAACAATGATACATAATGCATTAATTACCATTTGGACTGTATAAATGAGTATAAACAACCTGTAACAACTATTGTAACACAGCTTCCGGGTCAATGACCCCCATCTCCATCAGGTTTTTCGTCCAGTTTCCCTGATCCATTGAGCAAATGCTGAGATGGCCCCTTGTTTTGCTTCTGGACATAAATGTAACATCATTTTCTGTGCACGTCTTCTAGAATTCAGTGGGAAATACAATTATTCAAATTATCGTTTCCATGTTGTCGCGGCAGGAAGTAAAAAGAGCTAAAATTTATTGCTTATTTATCCTTGAAAATAGATTTTATTACATGGGAGTTTTTTTGTTTTTTTTCACCCTTTCAAAATTCAAAATTTAAGTAGTATATGACTTAGTGTAGGGATCCCAGAATTTTGAAAATGTGCACACAATTAACACAACTTTTCCCCATAGCACGTCATACGCAATTTTTAACTGTTTTTTTTACGTAAAATAAATAAATAAATAAAATAAATAAATGCTAGAGTAATTTTATCCTTATGCCTGTTTATGAAACACTGAGCCCAATCTGACCCCAGAAGGTTGTTCTTCAACTGCTTCATTACTTTCCCCTGTCCAAATGATATTTAACAAAACTCAGCAAATCGAAGGTACACATTGGATACCCTATCTTCCACATCTTACAACACTATCCACAATCTTCTTCTCACAAGATTCACCAAGGGCTGTTTGACCTCCTTTCACTTTTGTTTTCAATTTGAGCAGACGACATTTTACACTTCTGCTGCTATGCAGATTTAGGCATTTGCAACTTCTCTGTAGCAGCTGAAAGTGACATCCTTCTCCTAATAGCTTGCAATGCATTTTCTAGGTCCTCTTGGGCAATGTACCTGCGACAACAACCTCTAAAATCACTCTCGTTCTTTCTGACCAAGTTGTCCCTATTCACCTCTAAACGTAAAAAAAATGAGTTTGAGAGAAAATATTCAACAATTTTTCAAAATGAATATTACAACATTAAAATGTATGCATATAACTTAGAAATAGAATCACTATTTACTTGAAATATTTTGAAATTATTTCACCAACATGTCTTGCTTGTGAAGAGTAAGTTTTGCCATTAACACTACAATAGTGAAACACCTAATCAACTTTAACAATATTCCCAACCACTGAAATTATTCCAAAATTAATACAAACAACTGTCAAGAACTACAATTTCATACGAATTTTATTCACCAGAAGGCTTCAAAAATACATTATTTAACATTGTATCAGTGAGAGATAGAAGTTTTTTCTACACTGATGTCCCTATTCACACCTGCGTCCCTTTTCGCCCCGGTTCACAGTATCCAATTTGGTGCAGTCGTCCAGAAGATATGCGCTTACATACACTTCGGCGATTCATTTTTATTTACATAGACAAAAGTGACTATTCTTGCACAAAAATCATTTGTTTCTTTGCTTATCTGACACAGAATCAAATGACACTATCATATCTTGTAAATAGTGCAGCACAACTGGACTGCAGATTGTGATGATGAACAGTCTTTTATTCGCAAATTTTGTGCTAGGAAACAATATTTTTCTAATGTACAAAACTAAACGATGAATTTGTAGCTCAACACGAGTGGAAAGAATGGTATTATGTCGCACTTTCATTAAGGCAACTAAAGTTATGTCATTAATATAGATTAAGTTTGCTAGTTCAGTTTTTCTTTAATTGTTCTTAACAGAAGTGACCATTTTGTTTTATTTAGTTTGTGGATCAAACATAACAAAATCTGGATAAAAAAACAAGATAAAAACAAATCGTTTCTTCTGCATTATTTCACTTTTTCCTCAGCAGGTTCCCATTTCAGTTTTCCGCTATTTTTAAATATTAAGATTTTTGCCAATGGGTATATTTGTGAGGTAATGTTTACCCAACAAATATTTCATGTAACAATAATTATATTTATTACAAGTTGATTTTAATATCATAAACATGTGTATTTTTGCACAATTTTTTGAGAATCAGAAAATAGCGTGTTTTTTTAAAGCTGTAGCTCACTTGGTAATTGGTTTCAAAAGAAATATTTTACACAAAAGTTGTAGATAATTTTATCGCCTTAAAAATTGATTGAATTTTTTTCCTATAGGACTTG
Organism: Teleogryllus occipitalis; assembly: GCA_011170035.1. NCBI lineage: Eukaryota > Metazoa > Arthropoda > Insecta > Orthoptera > Gryllidae > Teleogryllus > Teleogryllus occipitalis. The sequence goes on from BLKR01002173.1 coordinate 168,718, forward strand.
AGGTCAAAGAGATATACACAAAAACCAGCAAAATGTCAGAAAAATTATGTTTTCTCAGGTTGCCTGGAGTTGGCTCAGGGTCTGGGAGATCAAAAACTTAATGTACTATTTATTTGCCAACTGGTCTATAATTAGCGTATGCAAAATACTTATGCTCAAGACTGTATACCTTATCTATTTTTTTTCAGGTAGTTTTTGAGGAAAATATGAAATATCTAAAACAAAAATGGTAGTAATGAACAAAACATATATATGATCATATACATTAATATGATCAATGTTTATTTCAACATAAATAACTTATAATACAGCCATTTTTATGCTTTACATCTCAAACATTTCTAGAGCACAATTTTCCAAAAATTCATCAAAAAATACGTCTTCAGTATGAACAGGTACAACATGCCTCTAGTTTTAAAGTCTCTCAGATTTCAAATAGTTTTGATGAATAATTCACTTTCATTTTGAACAATGTATTAATTACAAATATATATTTTATGAATTAATGAAATTAGTCCAAAACATTATATAGGTTATATCAGGGTGTAAACATATTTAAATTATTTCATTTTGAATTTCTAAGAGTATAATTCATTTGCACTTCACAAAAAAATTCCAAAACAATTTTGTTTTGTGGAATGTAAAATATTTTTCTCTTCCACTTCATTCTCATGAAGTAGAACTATTTTTTCCTTTAAAGTCCTTTGTTTAGCAAAAATAATTTAAGGCAAACCTTACTACTGATACCTTGCTGCAATTCCAACTTAGCAAGACATGTAAATAATAATGAGTATCGGATTCTGAAAAACTAACACTACATATCCACATTCTTCTCAACAAAAGCTTGCATGGCTTATGAGTAACAGTTAACTCTTACAAAATGGTTATTAAGAGCAAGATAAAATCTTGCTAAATTGTTCAATCTTTCCAGCAACTTTTACACTTACAATCATTTGACTCGAGTAGCTATTGTCTAAGCATACAAACATTAAATGGATTCATACTTTTAATTTGCAATTAATTTCAGTTAAAAACCAACAAATTTCAAGCAACGAATGCAACTGACAATTGAAACAAATTTTCATTAGAAGAGAGCAATTCGGTCCATGAAAAAAAAAAATTTCAAATATTTGTTTCTATATCGAAGGCAGCAAAAACAAGAATTCATCTCAAGGATGAGAATTTATAAAAATCTTATAGAAAATTTTTATACACCAACATAAAATATATTTTAAAAAATAAACCAAGAAAAAGTATTTTGGTGTAGGTGCCTTTGTCACCATAGACCTCAAATTTTAATTTTTTGATGGAATCAATCTTTCTCCATTAAATACCCTGTAGTATAGAACAGTAATGAGCAACTCCTGCAGCAAAGAACATCAAATATGAATTTAAGTGCATTTACACACAAATTTCCATTGACAAAAGACACTTCTGCAGCTGTTCATGTAATCATACAATATGTTAAATACATATAACAGTTTTCTGGTTTTTGAGGCTCGGATCAGTGGTGGAAATTTATGCAGGAAAATTGCTTGCAATTTAATATTAAGACCCTTTAAACTAAAGGCATATAAAATATTTTTCCATTTGCTTTCTGAATATATCAACTAACTGGATATCCTTACTGTTCTAGATAATTCTTACATTTATTTCAATTTTAATGTAGGAAGTAGGCTAATCTTTATCAAAATTACACGTTTCCAATATAATAAAATAAGAACAAATGTCACATCTAATATGCAGAATACAACAAGAGATATAATGCCCATCTTTATATAAAAATTTAACAGTGGCACAACAAGAATGCATGGGGGACGGGACGGGACGGGACGGGACGGGACGGGACGGGACGGGACGGGACGGGACGGGACGGGACGGGACAGGACAGGACATTTATATACCTACAATTTATTTTCATTTTGAATCAATAAGGTAACATCAGTATTAAGTAACATAGTGAACACACATTTCAAGACACTTAAATAATGACAACATTGCTTGCTCAAAGAGAAATGCATTTATAATTATGCTATCTTCAAAACAGTCTCTCCATACCCAATCAAGGTGGAGTTTGAGGAACTTCATCTGTTGGCTGATCTGTGGGTTCAGCACTTATCAATCTTTCCTGATCTTGTACTTCAGCACTTCTTTGGCACTGAATACAGCTCATAAATTTTGGTAATAATATGTTGTTATAAATACACATTCCAATGAGAAAGATGATAAATCCAACAACCTAAAAAACATTACATAAACAATAAATCAAAAGTACATTACAGTAAATAAAAAATGAACACACAAACTTTATCATCATCTATGTCGAAGGACTAAAGTTCCTCATATTATTAAAAACTTCATCAGACCTTTAACATCTGTGAGAATTTTATTATGGCATTAAATGCAAGAAAACCTGTTTTTCATTTTCAGCATTTGACTTAAGGTGAAAGGCACACTGGCATAGGAGCAAATGGGACTTTTTTTAAAAATTCTTAAATCACGATTATAAAGCATGATATTCAACATTATGCCCAATGACAATGGTATCAAAATTTCCCACAACCAATCCGCCAGAAAAAAAAAGGGATTTTCACATTCATCACTTTACAGTTGACACAGTGAATCATATGTCTCTCCTACATATGTATACTGAATACAATAAAAATTTAATACGAAAATAACTGAACAGCAGCATACTATAATATTTTTATATTATACACAATAATAACTAAATAAATCCCTCATCTAGACAATGAAAGTAAATACTTTTTTGACATTCAAAGAAACTTTCAAAATAATAACATGACATTCTTACCTGGAGCCAATGGAATGGTTGCCATCTCAATCCCAAGGTGCAGACCCATATAACAAGAGTTCGAACACTATCAAGAACCATTCGGGTGGTAGCAGATATCTCTTTAGTCACACTAATTCCCGCAAAATTGAAGAATGCAATACTTAATATAGTGCCTAACAAGAAAAAACAATTGAGAAACACAATTATAAATGACGTCTTTAAAACAAATGAATAGTAGAATAATAAAATTTCAAGAAAAGAAAAAAAATTATATATATAAATATATAATTATTATTCTACTATTCATTCATTCATTCATTATTCTACTATTCATATTGTATATTTTAAAATATTATAATTTTAGAAAAGTACAAAAAAATCCCAAATTATACATTCTAAAAGCTCAATAAAATACTTGTGTTTGAGGAGTTTTGTACCTGTCACAGCAATAATAATAAGGGGCTCATGGCCCATTTGCACAAAAGCATCAGGAACATCTTCAAGTCTGTTATGTGGATTTGCACTATACGGAGGAGGTACATGAATGTAATAAAATGGTATCTGGAGAGTTCCCAATACAACAAAACCAAAGACACCTGCCAAAATATTTAGGAAACATTGACAATTAAATAAATAATTACAATTGAATGGAGCACAAGCATATACCAAATCTAGACTCTTAACTAAGGAAGAAAAGAAAAACAGAAAAAGAAAGAAAGAAAAATTAAAACTGACAGCTACAATTTAATATCACTATTCAAAACTCATCTACACCTTGACGCAACGCGTCTCCAAGCCCCGGCGTTGAGCACTTTGCACTGGGAAGTAATCCTCCATTAATGTGCTTTATTTCTGGAGTAATCCTCCGTTACAATAATCTCAAGTCAAGTCTCGTCACGTCGTAGTCAGTCAGTGCCTTTTATCCCTTCGGACAGGGGCTCGACGACTTTAGATCCCGGGGTTCCAGGGCTGTCACCCAACCAAGAACCCGCGAGTCTCGAATTCGCTTAACCTTCGTGACTTCACGGAGCGTAGTAAACGAATTCGGCTAGCGCCGCCGGCAAACTCAAACTTGCACACATCCACAAAACATACATATGTGCGCACATACCTTCCCACACATAAATACCTATATATTGGTTGCTCTTTGTCAAAAGCATTAAGAAATATTATGTACAATACTTCAGAAGCACTGGTAATGAATCAGAATATATCACATAAATCAGAATATATTTAATCTGTGAAGATTATGGCTTGCTGTATGAATCCATGGCCAATCAAATCAAAACCAACACAATTTACTTAAAATATTTTCAAATTATTTCCAATCCCATGGTTCTGAAATAAGTTTATAAAGCATCATGAGAAAGTCATCAGTTTCATAGATGAAGAAATACTTCAAGTGTTCAGTTATTTCTGTACTTCTGCATTCTAAATATGAAACACTGCTCAGAGAAGAAGTAAAGAAATGAAACTTACAATCATAACCGTTTTCAATCCATTTTACAGATAAATTTTTTCTTCTTATGAAGGGCATGAAGGTAAAAGTGATAAAAGTAAAAATACATTACTAAAGTAAATTAATTCAAATGAGAGGAACCCAATGTACATTAAAGGAATCCAATTTACACTTCACATATTTAACAAAGATGCAAGTCAAGTGTTTTCTTCACAATTTTGCTGACCTTGGACAATTTTCTGATTTTTGTACAATATTCTGTACACTTTGTACAATATTCTGAACATTCTTATGATCAGAAACTTTCCCTCCCCACTTCTCACGGATTTGAAATTTGACAGCGCTTTTGTCTTAATTTTGATTCATATTGGCTGCATTTTCAGGTACTGGTACAATAAATTATAATTTTCCATTTATGAAATACTTCACCTTCCCAGCCCACTGCCTGCAAAGCAGGAATATCCAATCCTGCTACGAACTTTTCTTCCCACACCATTTGTACTGCAGCAAGAGCTTGAGCACCAATCACCAATGCATCACCTAATAAAAAAACACAAGCATTTCAATTAAGACATGAACCAACGTGAAATATTTTCCGTCCTATGTAAAATCAGACTAGATGTCTTCAAAAGTTTATTATATTTCTAAATTAATCTGAATCTTTTCAGAACATTAATTACCCTTTTTCAGACCAGAAAGTTTCATTATCAAATTACTGATCTTATATGTTGAAATACATTCTTCAAATAAGTGATAATATACAAACTGAAGTCAACAATCACATCACAATCACAATGACACCACCACAACAAGGACAATGACAACAACAACAACAACAATAATAATAATAATAATAATAATAATAATAATAATAATAAAAGTCATCCTTCATTATCATCATCATTACATCTTCCATCCCCCCCAGGACTAACAACTCTGGGGTATAAAAATCGGATTCAGCCTAATACTGATCCCCCTGATTGATTTCATGCAAGGCTTGCACCGTGATATTGAGCCTGTGCAAGTGCATGTATGCGGGGTCCAAGACTGCCGATTCGCGAGCAAATAATAATAATAATAATAATAATAATAATAATAATAATAATAATAATAATAATAATAATAATAATAATAATAATAATAATAAAAGTCATCCTTCATTATCATCATCATTACATCTTAATACACATATTTCATAAAATTACACATAATAATACTAATAAAAATAATAAATAATAATAATAATAATAATAATAATAATAATAATAATAATAATAATTATTATTATTACTATTATTATTATTATTATCAACTAAAAACTACCGTAAATTTATCCTGAAAGACACTAACGTTCGTGACGACAAATGTCGGCTATGTGGAGAACATAGAGAAAATATAGACCACATTATCACTGGATGCAGCTCTCTAGCATCCTCAGAATATACAAAACGACATGACGACGTTTGTAAAGTGGTTTATCAGCAACTATGCCACAATAATAACCTTTTGACGGGTAACCGAACACCATACTATAAGTACACACCCGAACCAGTCATTGACACAAATAATCACAAAATGTACTGGAACAGGTCCATAATAACAGATAGGTCTGTATCATCTAATAAACCGGACATTGTATGGCGTGACAAGAAAAACAAAAAGGTGTATCTGATTGATGTCGCTGAGCTCAGAACATCCCAAAGAAAAGAAGTGGAAAAATTCTAAAATATCAACCTCTGGCAAATGAGATAAAGGAAATGTGGAGCGATGTGGAAATGGTGACGATTGTACCAATAATTCTAGGCGCCACTGGTGAAATTCCTAAGTTCCTACATGAATCCCTAGCTGAACTGCAACTGAAGAAGGGGTTATCCATCCAGATGCAAAAGATTGTCATACTGGACACATGTAACATTGTGAGGAAGTTTCTGAACATTGATGGTTGATCCAGTGCTGATTATGACAGTTGGAACGTGTATCTCTTGTTCATGGCAACCGACATGCACATGTGGAAACAAGTTAAATTGTGATCGTGATGATAGTGATAATGATAATGATAATAATAATAATAATAACAATAATGATAATGATAATAATAATGATAATAATAATGATAATGATAATAATGATAATAATAATAATAATAATAATAATGATAATGATAATAATAATAATAATAATAATAATAATAATAATAATAATAATAATAATAATAATAATTTGAATTTATTTAACATCAGAAACACATTACAGTGTAGAGGGTATACAACAAGAGAAAATCAAAACAACTAATACAATTATCTTCAAAACAACAAACAACAATAACAAAATGACAGTTTTCATGACATTACAGAGTACACTCCTTACCTTCAAGTGCCAGTAGCACTTGTCAGAGAGGGATGAGTTTTATATCTCTTTTGGTGTGGTACCAGTGCTTACCATGATCCATTCAATTCTCTATTGAATGAACCATATCAACTGAATTATAACAAGAACAAAAACATCTTTTACATTTTAACATCTGTATAAAAAATCAAATAAAAATAAATAATAAAAATAAAATAAAGAAAAAAATTAAGTGCAGGTTAGGCAATTAAAACAAGCAATGTCATGGCAAATGGCAATAACGAATCAAAATTAATAAAATTATGAAGACAACAATTCAACTCTATAGAGCAAATAAATAGGTTGTATACTAATAATGAACTAATAATGTACCAAGAATTAAATCAACAAGTAATAAAATCTACAAGTAATAATTTTAAAAAAACATACTAAATCCATTTAACGATATAACACTAATAGTACAATAATTCTATAACAATAGTCTAGGAGTGAAATAACTAAATTTATCATGACAATAACTTACTAATAACATTACTGATAATCAGTATGTATATAATAATAATAATAATAATAATAATAATAATAATAATAATAATAATAATAATAATAATAATAATAATAATCATTCACAGACAGCACAGAGCATGAGACTGCATCAAGAGAGATCATCACTGCATTGGGAATAAATGAGTTTTACAAGTATCTGGGGATACAACAAAATAAAATGATTATTCACAGTCAGATAAAAGAGAAGTTAAAAACAGTTTACCAACAGACTGAATACCATACTCAAGACCTCCCTCAACTCTCGTAATCTTACAACAGCAATTAATACATATGCCATTTCTGTGATTACTTACTCATTAGGCATTATAAAATGGACCAGAACTGATTTGGACTCACTGGAGAGGATTATCAGGGTCCAAATGACTCGTTTCAAATATCACCATCCAAAAAGTTCTATCCAAAGAATAACACTACCAAGGAAATTAGGGGGTAGGGGCATCTTAAATATTGGTAATCTCCATGCAAAACTGATAACGGACATGAGAGAGTATTTCAATGAGAAAGCCTTGTCATCTCAGCTATACAGAGTGATACAGCAAGTAGACGAGAATTATACACCACCCAACCTTAAACAAGAAAATGTATTACATGAACAACCAACACAAGCCGATCTCTTAGAACAATAGAAACAAAAAGCGCTCCATGGGAGATATCCTACAGAAATAGCCAAATCAAATGTCGACGCCTGCTTGTCGTACAAGTGGCTTAAAATAGGATATCTCTACCCCGAGACTGAAGGATTCTTGATAGCAATCCAGGACCAGGTAATTGCAACACGAAATTATCTCAAGCACATTATTAAAGACCCCGAAGTGCCTTCTGATATCTGCCGGGCTTGTGGTGTAGGCCAAGAAACGATCCAGCACATTACTACGGGCTGCAGTATGCTGGCCCCAACGGATTATAAACAGAGGCACGATATGGTAGCACGAATCATCCACGCCAAACTTGCAAGGAAATGTGGAACTGCTAGTGAATTTGATACACCTTACTACAAGTAACATCCACAAAATGTCATAGAGAATAACATCTGGGGATACAACAAAATAAAATGATTATTCACAGTCAGATAAAAGAGAAGTTAAAAACAGTTTACCAACAGACTGAATACCATACTCAAGACCTCCCTCAACTCTCGTAATCTTACAACAGCAATTAATACATATGCCATTTCTGTGATTACTTACTCATTAGGCATTATAAAATGGACCAGAACTGATTTGGACTCACTGGAGAGGATTATCAGGGTCCAAATGATCGTCGTAAATGATGGTCGTAATTACTCTGGGACCGAAGCGTATTGACCGACAGAACAGTTCGTCATAACAGGCCGGATGTAATACTCTGGGATAAATCTAAAAGAAAAGTATGGCTGATAGACATAGCAGTTGTAGATACCAGCAACCTCGACACAACACACAAAAAGAAAATTCAAAAGTACATGGAACTTGCAGAAGTTATAAAGGAGCAGTGGCATGTATTGGAGGTGGAGATTGTGCCGATCGTCCTCTCCGCAACAGGTGTGATACCTACCGCCCTGAAGCACTCTCTAAAAAAACTGGGGATCGAGATGAACATTATCACCAATCTACAGAAAGCTGTGATCCTGAGCACGTGTTCTTTAGTCAGAAGATTTATGGGTTCCTAAATAAATTTGTATTAAAGAATTATATACTTTTAAATTTATAAACTAAGTGTTTAAATTTATATCTGTAGAAATGTTTACCTTCTAATAAGTTCTTAAAATAAATAAATTTTTGTTAAAAGTAATGTACTACGGAAATCATGCTTTGATAGAAATATCTGTATGACTCCTCAAACATGTACCAGAAAGCTGTGAAAAAATAAATAATAATAATAATAATAATAATAATAATAATAATAATAATAATAATAATACCCGTGTGGTGTCGGGGGTTTTAGTAGAATAACACCACGGGATCTCCCCCTGTCGTAGAAGGCGACTAATCGGAGCAGCTGTCCGCTGTCCCTCCCCTAAACATCCTGTCATTCCCACTAACTTCGTGTGTCATTGCTTCCACTTACTTGTGGCACACTTCTGTTTTCTGTCCTGTAGGCCATTCTTCGTATCGGCCAACTCTTGTGTTTCCGACCCCGACGCTATTAGGTTACGAGGGCTAGGGAGTCGTTTCTGTTCTACTCTTCTATTCTCTCTTCTTCACTGTCCCCTCTTATTTTCTTCCGTTCCTCTTAGCTGGCGGTAGCTCAAAAACGCTAGGGGAAGGCGACCCCGAAGAAAAAACCCGCGATGGAAGATCTTTTAGGATCAACCATTACGGTGCAGGGGATCGGAGCCCCAGTACCGGCGGTCGGTGGTGAGCAAGCAGGCCACCGGGCGTCGTCACCCAGCGACTGCAATGCCAAGGGTGTTGATCACTCGGCACCTCTGGCAGATATTACTACGAGTGATAGCAAAATGATGAGAAAATGGGAGACCATTCAACAGCTAGATGAACACCAGAGGAAGATCATTGATGGTCTGAGCCAAAATCTCAAGACATTGGAAAAGTTTATGTTAAAAAACAACCCGGTGACAGTGAAGGATGCGTTGGCTAAAGCACGGGAAAACATCGATGCCCTGAGGAATGGGTGGCTCGATGCATCAGGAGAGAAGAGGGAGTTCTCAGAGATGTTAAACTCTCTTTCAAAAAGAGAAGAGATGGCTAAGAGAGGGAAAAATAGACTCGACGCACCTGTAAAAAAGAAGGCGGCGCATAGTCCACCAGAGGAGTCTCTGAGAAGAGACAAGGAAAAGAATAAACCGAAGGAAGCGGAAAAGATCAGGGATAACATGGATGGCATAATATTCTGGGGAAATACATCTTATAGCTCCCAGACTTTTAGATTACAAAAACGAATTGTACGAATAATAACCAAATCCCACCCACGTGATTCTTGTAAGCCTATCTTCATTAATCTAGGAATTCTACCATTACCGTGTCTTTTATTTACGAATCAGTGGTTTTTGTAAAAAATGACTTGCTTAAGGGCGGGAATATATTTTTAGAAAATGCCGAAGTCTATTACTATAACACTCGACGTAGAAATCATATTCATCAGGTGGCAGTATCAACAGCTCATTACAAAAAATTCACATACAATACATGTACATTATTTTACAACACTTTGCCAGATGACATTAAACGATTAAATTCAATAGAAAAGTTTAAATCCCAAGTGAAATCGTTTCTGCTGCATAACTGTTTCTATACAATTAGAGACTATACTGAGCATCACAAGAAAAAGTAACATTAATTTTAACAATGATACATAATGCATTAATTACCATTTGGACTGCATAAATGAGTATAAACAACCTGTAACAACTATTGTAACACAGCTTCCGGGTCAATGACCCCCATCTCGATCAGGTTTTTCGTCCAGTTTTCCTGATCCATTGAGCAAATGCTGAGATGGCCCCTTGTTTTGCTTCTGGACATAAATGTAACTTCAATTTCTGTGCACGTCTTCTAGAATTCAGTGGGAAATACAATTATTCAAATTATCGTTTCCACGTCGCGGCAGGAAGTAATAAGAGCCAAAATTTATTGCTTATTTATCCTTGAAAATAGATTTTATTACATGGGAGTTTTTTTGTTTTTTTTTTCTCCCTTTCAAAATTCAAATTTTATTGCTTATTTATCCTTGAAAATCGATTTTATTACATGGGAGTTTTTTTGTTTTTTTTCTCCCTTTCAAAATTCAAAATTTATTGCTTATTAATCCTTGAAAATCGATTTTATTACATGGGAGTTTTTTTGTTTTTTTTTTTTCTCCCTTTCAAAATTCAAAACTTAAGTAGTATATGATTTAGTGTAGGGATCACAGAATTTGGAAAATGTGCACACAATTCACTTTTCCCCATAGCTCGTCATACGCAGTTTTTAACTGTTTTTTGACGTAAATAAATAAATAAATAAATAAATAAACCCTGAGGAAAGTGGAGGAAACCAGAGCGAAGTAAGTAAATTGCTCGAAATAGAAGAGGCGCAGGATGAAGACCGTTGGGAAATCCAATGAAAGAGCAAAAAGAAAGACAGGGAAAAGAGGAATGAGGCTAGACCTGCAATGAAAAGAAATGAGGCTCTGAAGATTACCGCGAAACAAGGGGTTTCATATGCGGACATCATAAAGAAACTCAGCGCCTCAGAGGAGATGAAAGGGAACGACGAGGTCCTCAGAGTGAGGAGAACAAGGAGGGAAGAACTCCTCATCGAGTTGAAAAGAAACAAAAGCGCAGACGCCTTTAGCCAAAAAATGGCTAAAACAGTGAGCGAACTGGCAGAGTTACAACCTCTGAGACCAAAGGTAGCAGTAGAGATAAAAGATATCGATGAAATGACAACCAAAGAGGAAGTCATTGCTCAGGTGGAAAAAGTGCTGGAAAGAAATGAGTCGAGAATTGAGATCGAATGTGTATTGCTGAAAGGTTATGCCGGAATGCAAACAGCACTAATAAGGGTCTAAGAGAAGGTGGCCAACGAGATTCTCAAGGTCGGAAAAATAAGAATAGGGCTAGTGAACTGCAGGGTGAGAGAAAGAATCCAAGTTGGTCGTTGCTTCCGATGTTTGGGCTATGGCCACATGGCCAGAGGATGCAAGGGACCCGACAGAAGAAACTGCTGCTGGAAATGTGGTAAAGTAGGGCATTCTAGAAAAGAATGCAAGGACAAAGACTGCTGCGTAGCTTGCAAGGACAAAGGAGTTGAAGATGGACATGCGGCCGGAGGCGGTAAATGTCCCTTATTCAGAGAAGCCCTTGCACGATTAAAACAAAGAACTTATGGAACTAAAGTTTCTGCAAATAAATCTGGGTAGAAGCCAGGGGGCCCAAAATTTGCTGATGCAGACAGCGAGTCAGAAAAATATTGACGTGCTACTTTTTAGCGAACCTAACTGTCGACAGGACCTGGCTGAATGGTACCAGGATAGTACAGGGAGAGCGGCCATCGTCATCTGCAACCCGCGAATTAAGGTGAGCAAGTACAAATCAACTAGCCACGGCTTTGTGTGGGTGGAGACCGAAACCTTGAGGATATACAGTTGTTATTTCTCCCCAAACGATAGACTGCAACAATTCATGGATAAACTTACGGAACTAGAAGATAGCATAGACGAGCCCAAACGAAATGTACTGTTGACCGGAGACTTCAATGGGAAATCCCCCGAGTGGGGCGAAGAAAGGATGGACAGAAGAGGAACTGTAATAAGTGAAATGATAGCCCGAAGGGACATGGTTGTAATAAACAGAGGAGTTAAACCGACGTTTAATCGGGGAGACGCCAAGTCAATAATTGACCTCACTATCGCAAACCAGCAGTTCGCCGGTCACATTGAAGAATGGGACGTCCTAGAGGAGGAGTCCCTAAGTGACCACAACTATATATCCTTTAGGATTGTAGGAAGTCGGTTCTCCAAACAATCGTTTTATAGAAGGCGTGAAAACTGTCCAAAGCGGGCATGGAATGCTCGGAAGCTTAACGAAGAGAACCTCAAAAGATCCCTGACAGAATCCAGGTACATGCAAGAACTACGGTGGGGAGTTCAACCCCAAACAATAGACAGTATGGCAGACAGGACTCGAAAAGTAATTCAGAGGGCCTGCAATCTATCGATGCCCCTAAAGACAGCCAGCAGTTATCGTGGGGGACCAAAATATTGGTGGACACAGGAAATAGCCCTCCTAAGGAGTGATTGTGTAGCAGCCAGAAGAAGATGTACAAGGGCGAAGGGAGATGAACATCTGAGAAGGGATTACAAGCGGAAGAGGAAGGAACTCAACCGCGCAATAAGAAGAAGCAAGGACATGTGCTGGAAGAAGCTATTAGAAATTGAAAACGATCCGTGGGGCTTGCCTTATAAAATTGTTGTGAAGAAGTTGAATGGGAGGCGGAATATCCCTGCTCTAAATGATAAGACGTGGGTCGAAGAAATAATTAGGCACCTATTTCCTAAACGGCCAAAAAGGAAAAGGAACAGCTATGACAAAGCGGTAGAGGCAGACATGTTCACGATACGCGAACTTCAAGAAGTTGGCAAATGCCTGAAAGCAGGCAAGGCACCTGGGTTGGACGGGATACCGAACGAGGTACTGAAAGTAGTCATCACAGAATATCCGGACCTTCTATTGGAACTCTTCAATAGGTGTATGATATATGGAGGCTTTGCCAAAGATTGGAAGCGACAGAAGCTTGTACTATTAAGGAAGGGACACAAGCCGGAGGATAGTGCATCATCGTACAGGCCCATCTGCCTTCTGGATACCATGGGCAAAATGCTGGAAGGCCTAATCCTTCAGCGCTTGGAGAAGTACATGATAGGAGATTGCAGCTTGGCTCATAACCAGTACGGATTCCGTAAAGGCAGATCGACGATCGACGCTATCAGGGAAGCAGTCGAACTGGCAAAAACGGCAAGAGAAGGTAGCGGCAGGAAGAAAGGATTTTGCGCCCTTATAGCAATAGACATTCGGAACGCATTCAACTCCTTGGGTTGGGAAGATGTGAAAGAGGCATTAGAAAGACGGAACATCCCAGACTACCTGAAGAATCTTATAGGAGACTACCTAAGTGAGAGAAGCATTGTATATGAAGGAGATAATTGGAGAATTAAAGAAGAAATGACGTGTGGAGCCCCCCAGGGATCTCGGCTAGGCCCAATGCTATGGAACCTGGTTTATGATGACTTCCTAAAGATGCCACTCCCAAGGGATGTGAATATTATAGGATTTGCGGACGACGCCTTGATTGTAGTCGCAGCACGAAACGAAGACCTTCTTGAGATGCGAGCGAATGAAAGCCTGCATAGAGCAAAAAGATGGTTGGATAAACGGAAATTAGACATGGCGACAGAGAAAACAGAGGCAGTTCTGGTCACCAAAAGAAGGGGCTTTAGGAAGCCGAGAATAGAGGTGGGAGGCAAAGAAATAAAATGGAAGAAACATATTACCTATTTAGGAGTAGAACTCGACAATTGCTTGAGTTTTGGACCGCATGTGGAGAAGGTAGCGATGAAGGCAATAGAAGCGGGAGGAAACCTAACACGGCTAATGCCGAATGTTGAGGGCCCGAGGGAAAAGAAAAGACGACTGGTAGCAGGGTCAGTCCTGTCCAAAATGCTTTACGCAGCTCCCGCATGGGCGGGCGCTATGAAAGTAGAGAAGTATAGGAGAAGGCTGCTGTCGGTACACAGAGGGGTAGCACAGAGGATCATCTCTGCCTACAGAACAGTTTCTGAAAGTGCTGCCCTTGTGCTAGCAAGTGTACCCCCTATCGACCTTCTGACGAAGGAAAGAACATCCGTCTACGAAAACCTGAAAGAAATGCAGTCTTCAGAAAGGGAGAAGCAGAAAGAAAGGGTGAAGAGGGAAGCAAGAGCGGAACTCTTTCAGATATGGCAAGACCGCTGGAGAAAAGAAACGACAGGTAGATGGACTTATAGTCTAATACACGACATAAAGAAATGGGTAGAACGCAAGCACGGTGAGACCGATTACTACCTGACACAAGCCTTCACAGGCCATGGATGCTTCAGAAGCTACTTATACCGCTTCAAAAAGAAAGAGGACAACAGGTGTACCACCTGCGGAACAGAAGACGACGCAGAACATGTGTTATTTCACTGCCGAGATTTTGAAGTAGACAGAGAAATAATCAACTCTTACATTGGAAAGGAGATGTCCCCAAACAACATAGTGGAAGCAATGCTAGAAACAGATGACAACTGGGCAAAAATTCAGAATTACGTGAAGAGAGTTATGAAGAAGAAAGAAGCCCTCAGGGGATCGGACTAGAAGGATCCTAGAGATCACCGAGCCAGTCTGGCAAGATGAAATGCCACAGCTGCGATTCCTTGCTAAGACATTCTGGCTGGAATGGAGGGGGTTTTAGTGGGTAGCCCAACTAAGGGAGTCCCACACACGGGGTTTCAAAGCCTTACGGTGCATAAAGCATTTCCCCGCCTCAAAAAAAAAAAAATAATAATAATAATAATATTTATTGAGTCACAGATACAATTTCAATCGTGTATGACGAGTCAGATATGGCAGAGTGAAGTTACATTTACTGTCCAGAAATCAAAACAAGGGGGACCATCTCAGCATTTGCTCAAAGGATCAAAGGAAACTGGACAAAAAACCCTGATCAAGTTGGTCATTGATCTTACAATACTCAATAATAATAATAATAATAATAATAATAATAATAATAATAGTAATAATAACAATTCTAATAATAGTAATATCAATTATAATAGTAACATCAATTATAATAGTAACAATACTAATAATAAAATACTATTCATTCAGAAATGATTTAACGATATTAATGATGCCTAGTGCATTTAGCAAATTCAGGATGAAGGAAATAGAATTTTGGTTTGGCATTCTCCTTCTACATCAGTCCAACTGCAATTTAACACAGGCAGGATGGGATATGCCAGTTCTTTTTTCTTTGCTTCAGCTTGAACAGTCAACATGAAACAGAGAATCAGAGGGATTAGAATTTTTATTTTTGTTTTTTAAGGGAGGTAGTGGTGTGATGTGTATTCCTTCACACTGTAGAACATGTTGTTAAGCAGGAAAGCTTTCAATTTACTTTTAAATCTATGTATTGTATTCATATCTTTAATATCATGGTTCAATTTGTTGTAAAGTGTAATGCCCTCTATTAGGGTACTTTTTTGATAAAGTGTAGTTTCAGAATGGGGAACATGTAGGTTATCCTTTTGTCGAGTGTTATAGTTGTGTACACCTGAATTTAGAGTGAAAGTGTCTTTGTTTTCCATGAGAATCTTCTTTGTGAAGACAACTATTTCAAATATGTACATGCACGGTAGTGGAAGAATCCTTAATTTTTTGAACAAGGGTTTGCAAGACTCCAGCTTATGAGTGCTAGTCATTGTTCACAGTATTCTTTTTTGGATAATAAATGTACGAGTGCTTTCAGGGGCATTTCCAAAAAATATTAATCCATATTTCAAGTGTGAGTGCACATTTGCATAATACATTGTCCTAAGAGTCTCAATGTTGGAGCTTGACCTGAGGGTGTATAGGGCATAACAAGATTTGGTGAGCTTCTTATTAAGATTTGAAATGTGAGCATTCCATTTTAGGTTTTCTTGGATTGTTAGACCAAGGAAGGTAGTTTCCTGTGATATTTTTACAGGATTATTATTTATGAGCAAATGCTGGGAGAGTTTTTCTTTGGATCGGGGATTCATGAAATTTAGAGAGACTGTTTTGCTGGTGTTTATGATAAGTTTGTTGTCTTGAAACCATTTTACTAGTGCATGCAACGTTTCTTAAATTTCTTTTTCTAATAATTGTTGCGTTTTTGCTTTTATGATTATGTTTGTGTCATCTGCAAACAAAATTGTTTTGTTATTTTTTAAAGCCAAAGGCATGTCATTTATGTATATAAGGAATAATATTGGCCCTAGGATGGATCCTTGCGGGACTCCACAATTTATCATCTGAGGGTTGGAGGAGTACGAGGAGATTTTGTTATCTTTAGTGTGCTGGAGGGTAACTACTTGGCTACGGTTTGATAAATATGATTTAATCCACTGGCCTGCAATGCCTCGGATCCCTAGCATTTCTAGTTTTGTTAGAAGTATGTGATGATCAATGATGTCAAAAGCTTTTGACAAATCTAAGAAAATGCCAATGGGAATTTCCTTCTGATTTAGTGCAATAAGTATGTCATTTAAAGAGGAGAAAATGGCTGTCTCTGTTGATCTATTACACCTGAAACCATGTTGTGCATTTGTAAGGATATTATTTGCATTGAGAAAGTGTTTGAGTCTATCATTGAAAAGCTTTTCCAGAATTTCTGAAAATCCTGATAGCAGGGAGATAGGTCTGTAGTTCATTGGATCATAACTATTGCCCTTTTTAAACAACG
>BLKR01002173.1:188091-216651 GCA_011170035.1 Teleogryllus occipitalis
AACCCCTAAAAAGATTCAACCCCTAAAAAGATTCAACCCCTAAAAAGATTCAACCCCTAAAAAGATTCAACCCCTAAAAAGATTCAACCCCTAAAAAGATTCAACCCCTAAAAAGATTCAACCCCTAAAAAGATTCAACCCCTAAAAAGATTCAACCCCTAAAAAGAATTAACCACTAAAAAGAATTAACCACTAAAAAGAATTAACCACTAAAAAGAATTCACCACTAAAAAGAATTAACCCAAAAAAGAATTAACCCAAAAAAGAATTAACCACTAAAAGAATTAACTACTAAAAAGAATTAACTACTAAAAAGAATTAACCACTAAAAAGAATTAACCACTAAAAAGAATTAACCACTAAAAAGAATTAACCACTAAAAAGAATTAACCACTAAAAAGAATTAAACACTAAAAAGAATTAACCACTAAAAAGAATTAACCACTAAAAAGAATTAACCACTAAAAAGAATTAACCACAAAAAGGAATTAACCACAAAAAAGAATTAAACCAATTATAAAGAATTAACCACTATAAAGAATTAACCACTATAAAGAATTAACCACTATAAAGAATTAACCACTATAAAAGAATTAACTACTATAAAAAGAAATTTAACCATCATAAAGAATTGTGGCGAACCGCCATTACCACATCACCCCGCGCCAGGAAGATGCGCAAGGCAAACGGCACGCAGCGTCGCAAAACATTCCGGCAGCGGCCTCTAAAAAACGCTGCCGAATGCAAGACGGCCCAATATAAACGGGCCCGGCAGAGCCAGAGGGGGCAGAAGTGGCAGAGAGTGACGGAGACTGACGAGCACTGAAGCAGAGTGACAAGCAGAGTGACGGAAGAACGAGTTCGCCTCTCCAACGCCGACTCCGACTCCGGACGACTCTCTCTTGGGATGATGACGACACGCTCCCAGGTTGCTGCCGCTGCTGTTGCCGCCCCTGCCGGAACGCCTGGTCCACGGGGAGATGGGGTAAGAGGCCGTCATCAGTAATCTCGACTCCCAAGCATCTCCCTTCAATCCATCGTTCCCTGTCTCTCCTTTAATTACCAATAAATGGTGCATTTGTTACTGAAAACGTCTTCTGAGTGAGCAGCTCTCCCCCTTCCTCTCAACCTTCCTTAAGTCACCTAATCAATCGCAGTACTCAAAGTGACGAGTCACCTTAGGAATACGCTGAATACAGCTCCGAGGGTGGCTCATCACATCTGGTGGCAGCGGTGGGATACCATCCACAGCATACCATCCACAAACAAACGGAATTTTAGAACGATTTCACTCCTCTTTCAAGACCATGATTTCACATTATCTAAATAGAGATATGAGAAATTGGGACCTAATCATTCCTCAAGTTTTGACCGCTTATAGATCCACACCCCATTCTTCAACAGGACATTCCCCATTCTTTCTTGACAAAGGACGACACATGACAATGCCCTTCGAAACAATACTTACCACCAAACGGCCTTGTTACAACTTAGATGACAACTACACAGAAATGACTAGAGAAAGGTTACGTATTGCATATGACGAAGTCATCAAATCAAACCAAAAAGCAGCTGAGACCCGCAAAAAACACTACGACACAAGAACAACACCTGTAACACTAAAGACAGGAGACTACGTTTACTTATACACACCCGCGATTAAAAAAGGACTCGCCCGCAAACTCGGAAAACCATGGAAAGGTCCATTCATAATAATTCAAAAATTAAGCCCTGTGAATTTCATCATAAAAACTCCAAATGGTACAAAAGAACAAATAGTACATGCCAACAGATTAAAGCCTGTTCCCCCACCTGAATCAGGGACACAACCACCACCACCACCACCACAACCACCATCACCACCACCACCATCACCACCACCATCGCAACAACAACCACAACCATCCCCACCACTCTCTCCGACCCATTCTCCCCCGAATCCCTCAAGGAAAACACGACCAAAACAACACAAAAAACAAACTACCACCACTCCTCGCTCAACCCGCTCATCCCACCAAAATAACCATACAACAAATATCCCTTGGATCATGACAAAACCAATAGAATATCGAAGTAAGAAACGCAAAAATTAATTACAACTCGAAGACTTGACCGACTGCACCGACAATTTCTACAGAACATGCCCTCCACGCAAACCCATATCCCGTCGCACCATCATTCTAAACCCCCATTCCAACACCCAAGACTGCGAGACACAATTTCCCCTACAGGACCTAAAAAGCAAACTAAAACCCAACTATCCAGCCCCTTAAAGACAAAATAATCAAATTTTGCACTTTCTCATTACCGCAATATGCGCCGCATCTGTTTATCCCTGTTACAAAGTAATCAGGAAATTTTCCCAAAAGAATAACCCCCCAAAACCCATCACCAAACGCACAGACCACCCCCAAACAATTGGCCCCTTTCCATGTCCCCCCCGAAGAAACCACGAACCCATCAACAATAAACACCACTTCCTCCCTATCGAGACAAGAAGCAACGGCCTCGAGGAACCCTGAAACCCACTACTCCACGGGACAGACGGCCATGGGCATGGTCAGCAGCACAGCTCCAGTGCAGATCATCTATCCCTGCCTCGACCGGATGGCCACAACCGCCACCAAAGGACACCTGTGACATCTCGACGCCGTATCCTAGGTTCCTGAATCTGGGAAGTGAGTTCTTCCACCACCACATCGCCATCATCATTCACAAAGAAGACCACAATTGTGACAAACTAGACTGCTAGACTCTCCAAAAAGAACAGTAAAACAGACAAGAAATGTAAATAATACAGTTTTTTTAATTTTAGGTAGGCAACATTTTTAGCAACTGATTCTGTGAGTTGAGTTGATTGAGTGATTCTGTGAATCACTCAAAAATTGTATAGTTATCATGTATCATAGTCTCTTGTGTATATACTACCCTTTTGCCAACTCCAAGATAACCACTCCCACCCTGTCGAGACACTGCTAATCGGCTTAGCTCGCTGATATCGAAAAACACAGCCATATGGCTATGTTTTTCTGGAAGGCATGGGAGCCATGTGGCGAACCGCCATTACCACATCACCCCGCGCCAGGAAAACGCGCAAGGCAACCGGCACGCAGCGTCACAAAACATTCCGGCAGCGACCTCTAAATAACGCTGCCGAATGCAAGTCGGGCCCAATATAAACGGGCCCGGCAGAGCAGAGAGTGGCAGAAGTGGCAGAGAGTGACGGAGACTGACGAGCACTGAAGCAGAGTGACAAGCAGAGTGACGGAAGAACGAGCTCGCCTCTCCAACGCCGACTCCGACTCCGGACGACTCTCTTGGGATGATGACGACACGCTCCCAGGTTGCTGCCGCTGCTGTTGCCGCCCCTGCCGGAACGCCTGGTCCACGGGGAGATGGGGTAAGAGGCCGTCATCAGTAATCTCGACTCCCAAGCATCTCCCTTCAATCCATCGTTCCCTGTCTCTCCTTTAATTACCAATAAATGGTGCATTTGTTACTGAAAACGTCTTCTGAGTGAGCAGCTCTCCCCCTTCCTCTCAACCTTCCTTAAGTCACCTAATCAATCGCAGTACTCAAAGTGACGAGTCACCTTAGGAATACGCTGAAGCCAGTCAGCTCCGAGGGTGGCTCATCACAGCCCTTAGTGGGGTATCTGGGATCCTAATGAGAGAACGGTTTACATCAAAATGAAAAATTTATTTAAACTCATTGATTAAAAACTTTTATTTATTGTATAATTTTTAATAAAAATATGTTTTAAATTATGTAAAAAATTAAAAAAATAATTTTTGTGGAAATTTTAAAACATTCTGGATGAAGATGCTTTTCACATTTTATACAGAGAAAAATTGTGTGGTTTTTACACACTCCGCATCTTCTGCGGGCATTCAGTTCATGTTTCCTAATGAGGTGGCCAATGTTATCAAAAGCTGATTTCTGGAATGATGCTCCTTTTGCCAATTTTCCGTATTTTTGGACTGATTCCAAAAGAAGAAATTTTGTCACTTTGCAGTAGAGCGCGAGCTACATATGACCTGAAATCAATTTGTGAAATTTTCTCTTCAGATACCAAACAATGAACTTTCCATGCATTAACAATACAGCTGTCAATGGCATTGATAAACAGTGGCCACCACCATTTCTTACCCCTAGCTTTGATGCGATAATTCGCGACGGCGTTGTCGTGCAAATAGACTCCGCCCATGTACCTGTTGTATTCTGAAATCACATATGGCTGTTGAACCTGTATGTGCTTTTTTTCTTTCTTGTCATATCTTTTAGCATTTCCTAAGCGCAAAACCTTTCCATTATTTGTTGCCACTGTTACAACAGAATTATCGTTCCATCTTACGATAAGTACTACTATTTGTCGAAAGAAAAATCATAAAATACAATACTATACTATTTGTCGAAAGAAAAATCATAAAATCCTTTTGCTTCCCGCTTTACAACTTTTGATGATTTGAAGGGAATACCTGGAATTCTGTCTTCGCGAATTGTTCTAGTTGCAAAATAGCCTCGTTCTTTTAGGACAGTGAATAATTTAAACGATGTAAAGAAATTATCAAAGAAAACTTTGTGATGGTTTGGACGATCGACAAATTTCAATAAATGAAGCACGACATCTGCGCTAAGCCCTAAAGTAGTTTCCTTTATCTGAGACTTTGAACCCCCATATGGTTCAAACTGAAACAAATAACCTGTACTCCCTGCAAGACACCACATTTTGAAGCCAAAACGAACAGGCTTACCCTTGATAAACATCTTTGCAGAGTGTCGTCCAAAGTATGGAACCATTTGTTCGTCGATGGACAAATGATATGAAAAAACTCCAAACTGCATAAAGTTTTTGTTCAAAAGATTGAATAAAGGACTCAACTTACTGAATCTATCATCTAAATTCAAATTCTTGTTAGCTGCACAATGGATATTTCTTTTGATTGCCCTAAATCTATTTCTGCTTATGGCTTTCTTTACAATCAGAACTTCTTTATCTTCGTCAGTGGACCAATACATATATTTATGTTTGGTAGTGTATGATAGCCCGTGAGAATAAGAATGCCCGCAAAGCGCTTCAATTCGCACTCACTGACATTAAAATCATGCCGATTACATTGTTGAGCATATCTTATGCTCTCTTCTCGTAGCAGTTTCCAAACGTTTTGGTCAACAAACATATCAAAGATTTGCAATGGTGTACAGCCAGAAAGCTGCTCTCTCATCATTCGAATCGCTTCTTCTTCTACAGATCGTGTGTTATCGTATAACGTGGCTGATATTTTTTCCATTGGGGTGCCTCGAAAAAATACTTGCGTTTCGTGCGAGATGTACTTTCTGGTATAGTGTCAATGGTTTCAGATAAATTTTGAAAACCTTCCGAAATGTCCTGTTGTTTGTCAATATGAAGTTCTAACACACCAGTGACATCATTTGGCAAAACTTCATCAACCGTTTTGCCACCAGTAAGGTCATCTTCTATATTCTCTTCATCGGTCAAATCATCAACGTCAGGGGGAATCACAACAACATCGGCACATTCCACATCATTAGCCACGAGCTTTGCAGTTATTTCTTCAGAAGTCAAACCACGGGAACTGAACATCTGCAATAATATAATTATATAATACGCTATTTCGGAAGGTGACCTATCTGCTTCGTTAAATTTAATTATTTTTAGATTTTTTTAGATGAACATTATCACCACTTATCTCAAATCCAGAATAAATTATAATGTTGTAAGGCCTGATGAATAATTTATTTATGAAATTAAAAATGTTTATGAATTTCAGATGAATAGTTATAATTGATTAAAATCAATTTAATTTCACTCTTATCTTCTTCTACAATCGCACACACAGTCCACCAATTCTATCTCCACTGACAAAGATATCCAATCGCAATATGTTGACGTGAGACCGCATTCGCGCCTACCAAGCAACTGAACTTCTCGACTGTATGATCAAACATATTCTGTTGCGTCATTAGAAATACTTTTCAGGGAATGAACAGAGCCCACTTTGTTGCGACTCGCGCTCCCCTCGCTCGCAGCGCATTTGTTTTCTTAACACTCCCAGCAGCAACACTCGAAGGGTCGGGCAGCAAAGCTATCACGAGATACAATGGTATGGGCCAGTGGTGCGTTTACGCACCATGATTAATGAAATACAAATTTAACGAAAATGAAAGAATGAAGATAACTCATATAAATATTACATGAGAATACAATGGATCTTTGTAATCGACAACCATAAATAGAATTCAAAATTATATTTTTTCAAATTACAAAAACATTTTTAAACACATCTTCATTTCATGTGAAAATTTCAACATGTTTAACGTTATATCTTCTTCACTACATTAATGTAAATTCAAGAAAAAGAAAACCGGAAAGTTGCAACAGATATTGAATATTACTATGGCAGAAACTGCGTCTAATTCTGTAAAAAATACCTTTCACAAAAAAATCGTATACAAAATGGTGCGTGTACGCACCAGTGGCGCAAAATGGGTTAAAGATATATTTTGAAATAAGTTCATGTACAAATTTTCGAAAATTTACGTCGTTTTGCGTGACAATACGGCCGACAAAGTACGTGCTGTTGTAGCACCACTAGTCTCTTCCTTTTTTCAAGCTTTTCAACCTCTTCAGGGAAGTCATTTGCTTTTCTTTAAATTAAACTGTAGGGTAACCTGTAGGTAGAACACGTATGGATAACACAAACACACACAAACATCCACGCCCGAGACGGGATTGGAACCCGCGACCCTTAGGTCCGCGATCACTACGACACTATTGCCTTAGCGATCTCGGCCACCGCGTCGACTCTTGTTTTTTTTATTAATTGTTTACTTGTGCATTAACTCTTGTACATCGAATGCCGTTTTCTCATAACAATATTTTGATGATGAAATTTGAGGAATATGCAACGCGAAGCGAACATTGGATTGTTAAATAAATGTGAAAATTTTCCAGGTAGGCACATTATTACTTTCATTTACGAGCATCGATAACGTTATTAATGTCAATAGGCTGATGTAAACTAAATTATGGATTTGATTAAAGTTTGTAAATCAAAAATATAGCCGAGGTTTATTACTAATCATCTTTGTTATACGAGATATCAGCCGTGTGCTACTCAATACTTTTAGTCATACCAACCTAGTACAAAAAATCATATAAATAAGAAATATCCCTCTTTGAATAGAAGTACTCATACATCTTCAGCTTGTATTGTTCTTAAAGAATGGCGGACTGTTGAAATCCTTCGGTATAACACATTGCAGATAGATCGCAAGTGGCAAGAGCCGGTCTGCGGTGTCAGCATGCCATTCAGGAATGCGCATGCCGTGTACATACCATCATCCGCCGTTTACGCCTTTGTGTGATATCTGAGGGCGAATGAGGGCTTTTGAAAATATACTAGCGTACCTCCTATTAGAGTTTTTTCGTATTTCCTGTAATTTATTGAGTTTCTACATCTTCAAAGTGGGGCTCACCTTCAGCAAAAATTGAAAACAGATTATCACATCAGTGATCACATCAGTGATTTGACATTTTCGTTAATTGAATAGATGGTAATTAAACCCAAGCGGTAAATCTGATGATTTTGACCTTGAAATATCGATATTTCAAAACAATTTACATAGGAATAATTTTTCTATTCTTTTGTGAAATTTCAAAGAATCTTTCGTTATAGTATTTGAAGTTATTTCTTTCTAATATATTTTCCGTAAAATTTTATGAAGTATGTCTTATCAAACTATTTTTCTACACTGCGCTGTATTCTTGAAGTAAGAAATTATAAGTGCATGATTTGGGGCTGCTATTCTAACACCGCTATTTAATATTGAGATTTGTAACTCGCCGCATTCATTTCTTGTGTACAGTGAGAACCACAGAAATGTAATTTCAAGTGAATTCAAAGGAATTACTGTGTACTATTCACGGTTCTCTATCCTCCTGTATTACACAAAAAGAGACGGATGCTTTGAATTAAAACTTTTTGTGAGCTAATTATTTACATTTTTATCACCAGCTTACTTCATTTTTATTTTTTAATCCTATTCATAAGTACAAAAGAGTCTGGCTAATTTTTTTACATGAATAATTAGATTTTCGATTTACATTCATTTATCATTCACGAATCCAACATCTTTTGCTGAAAACGATATCGGGAAACCATGAGAGGAAGTAGAGGCATTGACCTGAATACCCCAATTATAAATGAAGTTGTCGTTGACATTATTAGAATTTGATTATTTTAATTATTTTGATTATTTTGATATTATATTGATTTGATATTATTTTGTATTTGCGTATGCCTCAAATGCTATCCTTATTATTCCCGTAAGTGCAATGCATTTTACACCCCGTAGGTTTCTCCATTGGTGGAACGTTTCGATATACCTTCCCTCCAGAACGTCGTCCAGCGCAGAGCTATTTGTCGACTTGCAAGCTTTCTCTCTCCAGGTATCTCCTCTAGCCGGGACCTTAGACAAGCTCTAAGCTCTCGGATGATGTGGCACTACAAAATGTGTGGCAATATAGTGCATATAAGTGTTTAAGGGGAGAGGAAGGGAAAAAGATGAGAAAGGAAAGATATCCCTTTGGCATGGATATTTCTCCAGCACTCTCTGGATTTGATATGAGTGACTAAGGAAAACTAACACTCAGAGGGGTTGTTCGCAAAGATTCTCCTTCAGACAGACGTTCAATTTGACATAGTTATCAAGCTAGTTATTTTAATTTAAGGAATAAGACCAATAAATAAATGAGCTTCGTTTAAAACAATGTATTGACAATAAAAGACACATAATGGGAGAATGCTCGATACATTTAACATGACCCATTACTACAGGCTTGCCAAGGTTGCGAGCAAAGTAAATAGCTTACGAGCGTTCGTCAGTACGGCGCCCAGAGCCATTGCCACGAGATTTAAAGGTCAGCTAGTACCAATTGCTCCGGAATGGTGGAACGCCACTGGATGCCAGACTCATGACAGTCTTTTGGAGAAGTCAGTTGCAAGTTTTGGCCCAAAAGCAATATCAATTTCCATTTCCTCTAATAAAGGAAAGAAATGATTTATAAGTGTAATACATTAGTCATTGTCAATTAATTGCTGAGATGAAATATTGTCAATTATCAATTGAGAGGAAAATTGAACATTATGCAATTGAAAGATCTTGATTTCTTAATCACGTTTACTTCAAAGTCCATTAGATGTCCATTAGATGATTAACTTCGTACGTTAAGATTTGGTGGTTTAACAGACAAATATTTCCTTCTAAAAGATCTGTCAGCCTGTAAGAGAGACTTGTTAATGTATTGAGATTTATTAATTTATTCACTCTTGCCGTATTCAACAAATAACAGTGTGATTTAATAAAACAACAAGAAACAAAAAGAGGCAAAGAATTGATCATTGAAACGTGCCCCGCGCAAAAAACGTTTATACAAGACGGAATTAAAAAGAAAATAAACATTAAAGTGATAACCAGTAATTTAATAAACACTATTCAAATATGAATTGTTTGATAGAAAAAATGAGGCAAACATGCGTCCGTATAAGGCAACAGTTCGTGTAATTATAAGCGCGCTTTGTTCTTAGTTTCCCCGCCACATCTTGCGTGGTACACTCATTTCTGGATGTAGAGGGGAAATGAGAGCGGTGTCATGGGAAATGGCCCGTGCTCGCTCCTTGGAGCGGCGGGGTTCCCAGGCGGGCAAGTGTGCGGGCGCAGTGTGACATGGTTACTATATTCTTGACAGTTGACTATATTCTTCATTCTTCGGTGGTTCGCTTGGAGGGGGAGTGGCGGTAATCTGTAGTTGTCGTCTGTGCGGCTCTGCTTAGAGCAGCTAGCTTGTGACGGACGCGTGTCAGAAGTCGAGAGCGCCCTCTGTGCGTGTAAGCGTCGGATGGAGAGGCAAAGCGAAGTGGGGCCAGCTGGCTGTGAGATCTTGCAAATCCTAGTAGCCTTCCGCTCTGTTCTAAGAGACCATAAGACAATTACACGAACAATTCGGGAGGTTTCGCGAACGCGTGTATGCGCCGATTCCGGAATCCCAGAACAGAAGCCACACTGCGCATGCGTGCCTGCTAAACTCCCAAATCTTTCGATTACTCAGTGCATCAACCAATGTCACTGCAGTGCCTCTGACCGGGAAGTAGTGAAGGTTGTGTCCCGACGGTGACAAGACTCTAGCA
The DNA here is from genome assembly GCA_011170035.1 of Teleogryllus occipitalis. Lineage (NCBI taxonomy): Eukaryota > Metazoa > Arthropoda > Insecta > Orthoptera > Gryllidae > Teleogryllus > Teleogryllus occipitalis. Next base: position 198,303 of record BLKR01002173.1, read on the forward strand.
AGTCAAAACCAGGACAGGTTTTGACTCTAGCTAGATATCTAAGTCGAGTTTTGTCGCTGTCTGCAGAAGAATTCTAGCGGTTGGTTGCTCTGATCGGTAGTTGTCCGTGGTTTCTCCGATCAATACCAGGCGAATGCCGGAGCAGAATCCTAACAAAAGGGCCATGGACCACGCGCAATTTTTCCGTCCCATTCCTTGTCCTATCCTCACCCCTTACACACCCTTACACTTACATGCACTACTCTACCACACATACCGGGACCGGTCAGGATCTTAGAGCTTATCCCGACCGGGGTGGTGGCCCGCTGGTGGGAGATACTTGGTTGAGGAAAACTTCCCTTGCCGACGGTAGGTCGGCACCGGATCTCGCCACCCACTGGGGCAAGATCACCGCCACCTCCCTAGCAAAAACAAGCACTACACTAACTTGAATAATGACAGCCGTTGAAGCGCCCGGAATCAGTAGTAATCAATCACAAAACCGAATGGTTCGTCAAAAGGAAGCGCACAAATCGGGTCTAAAGGCGAGTGTCGTTTGTGTTGCCTTCGTTGCTCTATAAGAAGTGGTGTTGACTGGTAACTTCGTCGTACTTGAGCATTCCTATGGTGGACTATGTAGTGGGGTCGAAGCAGGGGTGCCAAAAAGTGGGGGGAATCTGGGACAACTGGCAACAGACCCCGACTTAGGATTATGGAAGGAAATGATTAGGACATCATTTTTTTTAATTCAACGCAATTAAAAGTATTGATTATAAGTAGCTGAAATACACCATTGCGTAGAAGTTAATAAATTATCCGGTGGTGCGTTAGTGCGTGTGTAAAATTACTAGGGCCCGGATGTTTATGACATGTTATATTTTTTCCTTTGTGTTATGTCAATGGAAAATGTAAAATAAGCATGATTTTATCTACAAAAGTGACAAAAATTATATAATTTTCACATGTCATATAGGGTCATATTTTAATTTTGTTAACTCTTTGGTAATTTTTCATTAATTTTTCATGTTATGGTCATATTTTTTCCATGAATTTTCTTTTTTTCTCATATTTTTATATTTTTGTTTCCTTTTTCGAATACTGGCTTGCAGTCATCTCAAAAAAATTCAGATCTCCTAATTGTTATTTAATTTTCTACAAACGTAGATGCCGTAAATGGCTCTTTCCTGAAGAGTTGCGAGATCTAATCCTGCTTGGAGCATGGAGATTCGGCTTGGGAGATTGAGCATGCGACTGTGTGTGTCTATACGATATGCGAGATCCTCTACCGTTACCCCCAAAGTTCAAAAACCAATGGTAATTACAGTAGTCGTTCTATGACCTAGTAGTTGAAAAGAGATCTCTGCAATAGGTAACTCAGGGCTTGAAGTGATGTAACTGCAATTTCTGATCTGGGGGTTTTATGTTCTATTCTCCTTGGTGGCAGGATTTTCGGCGTGTTAGAAAGCTTGGTCCAGGTCCGTCGCTGTCTGAAGGAGAATTCTAGCGTGCAGCTGTTATCGGTAGTTTTCCGTGGTTTCTCCGATCAATACCAAGCGAATGCCGGAGCAGTACCCTAACAAACGGGTCACGGACCGCACGCGATCTTTCCTTCTCCTTCTTTGTCGTGTCCTCTCCTCTTACACACTCACACTTACATGCAGTACACTACCACACATGCAGGGAGACCTGTTCGGGAACTTAGAGATTGTCCCGGCTGGGGTGGGGCCCCGCTGGTGGGAAATACCTGGTTGGGGAAAACCTCGCTAGCCGACGGTCGGTCGACACCGGATCTCACCATTCAGCGGGTGAAGATCATCGCCACCTCACGAGAAAAAAATAACTACACTTACGGGACTAATGACCTTAGCAGTTGACGCGCTCGGAATCACTAATCAATCAATAAAGTTATTGAGTTTATAGTCAGATGACCAAACGAAAAGTAACAGTTACGATGTGTGCTAATTACATATAGCATAGAAAAATATATTAATTAATCTAGTTATTATTTATGTGCAGCTCATTGTTTGTAATTTCTTTATTAATAAGTTTTAGTTATTATTTCACAAATCTGTACTGGAGAGAGTAAAGGTAAAAGTTCCAGCAGGGCAAAGCATAAAGGTAAAAGGTTATAAGGTTATTTCAAGGAATATATATTTCGTGCCATGGTCTCCGAGCTGTGAGGACGTAGTTCTTAAGCGCTCCGAGAATCACTGCAGGTAGTTTGAGTGAGCGGCGCAGCAGGTAGTTTTCTTCAGCCGTAGGACCGTTTGGGAATAGCGCCGCACACAACGCCAGTGTCTGCCTGATATAAGTTAAGTATAACCTATACTTTTTAATATAGTGCTAATATTCTTTGTTTTTTTCTAAAAGTTATTTCTTGTGTTAAATTAGTTTTTTCTATTATTGTATGACATGGCCACACGTAACGCTAAAGTTAACGACGCTGTCTCTGCTTCGCTGATTGAAAGCATTCTGACTTCGGATGCGTTCATGAGCAAAATTTCACAGGTTGTTTCCGAAGCAATGGATAGGAAATTGGAGGAGTTAGTTTCTCGATGTGAAGAGAAACTACTACAAAAGACCAAGGAGATCGATGATCTCAAACTCCAACTGGCAGAGCATACTGACGAGCTCGAGCAGTACCAGCGTAGAAACTGCTTAAGGATCTTTGGAGAACCGGAGCGTGATGGCGAGGACACCGACTGCATTGCAATCAATGTTGCCAAAAGGATAGGTGTCCAATTAGATATCAGTGATATTGATCGCAGCCATCGAGTTGGCCGAAAAACGAATGGTGGTACTCGTCCTATAATTGTCAAATTTACTAGTTATAGGAAGCGCCGGGAAATGTTTCAATTTAAAAAATATCTGAAGAGAACTGGTGTCACCATTCGTGAGGACCTGACGAGGATGCGGCTGGAAGTCCTAAAAAAGGCTATGGAACGTTTCGGCCAACAGAACGTTTGGACAACAGATGGTGTCATCATCGTGAAGGTGAGAAATTCCAAAGTCCGTGTCAGAACTGCAGCAGAACTGGATAGCATAGAAAATTAGGAGCAAAAGTCTATGTACTAGCTTTCTTTTTAAAACAAAAAGATTTTTATTTTTTTCTTTATTTGTTTTAGTGATATTAAATTATTATTACTACTATTATTACTCTTAATATTATTATTATTACTATTATTATTATTACTATTATTATTATTACTATTATTATTATTACTATTAGTACTATTATTACTATTTTATTACTCTTAATATTATTATTACTATTAATATTATTATAATTATTAATATTATCACTTCTTCCTCTAATTTATTATTACTAACATTAGAATTATTTACATATTGCTACATTTTAATTCCATTATTTTGTACAAATACTGTTCCTATTTGTTTCATTATAGTTAACTATTATCCCGCTAGAATATAAATTAGTTGTAAGAAACTTAGATCCATTAGACTAATTCAAAGTAGTTAGTGTTCCAAGTGTGATCATAAGCTAACTTATTTACTTCCGATTCCTTTCTGCACAATTCCATTTGAAATTGCAACCTAACCCAGGCCTTTACGGGACATGGTGGATTTAATACGTACCTCTCTGATTACAAGATTAAAGAAAGTCCGACATGTAACTTATGCCTTGAAGATACTGACGATGCAGAGCATACACTGTTTCAGTGCAGGGCATGGGAGACGGAAAGGGAGACTTATTATGCTAAGCTTCAACAAGTGATGACCCCGGAAAACATGATGGATATAATGCTGAGCTCGAAGGAGAAGTGGAATATAATAGTATATAGTTCAAAATTAAGATCATGAAGGAAAAGGAGTGAAGAAGTTAAAGCATTAGCTCTCAGTCAATCCTCCACGCGAAGTAATATCTAGCGACAGTTCCGCGTGGGAGATATCACGACATAGGAGATCAAGGTTTAGGGTTTTAGTTGGTAAACCAAGAACGGAAGTCCGACAGTACCGGCTTCACCGGTCTCCGTAAAGGATTTCCCCCTTATAATAATAATAATAATAATAATAATAATAATAACAATAATAATAATAATAATATTAATAATAATAATAATAATAATATAGAAATGCAAAGAACTAACGCCAGTTGTAAACGAACAGTGAACAAGGAACGCAAGTTTCCCGATCTGGCATGCACCAATCTTCGAAATCAATGCAAAATTATAGAAGAAACTGCAGCTATCTGGTATAATTCTACCTTTTTAAAGCCAAAAATGCCGGGAACGTTACTGTTAAAAGACAGTCTTGTTCTTGGTAAGGAACAGATAGCTCACTAATTGCGAAGATCGGAAAGACGAGAGAATTTCCCGTTCTCTGAAGCGCCCTGACTGGCTTCGGCGAAGTAGATACGCTAACCCGCATGGGGTCAATTCTCAGGCCATGTCAAGACGGCACAACCACGCCGCCACACCAATTGGCTTCACATGACTAAATTCCAGAATATTTCAATTTCATTTTTCATATCTCCAATTCTAACTTTCTCATTTGTAATGTGGGCCCGGATAATTATGTAATTACATATTTTCTTTAGGTAACTTAAACAAGTCAAATCAACGATATATTCAAGTTTCATATTCGTTCGTGCCCCAAAACGACATATATTTATATATTTACTCGAAAGTACGTATTTTAACATATTTCTGAATATTTCAATTTTCTGCAATTTTTTTTGGTATAATTCATTTATCTTGAATGTTTTTGATAAGGAATCGCTGAGACAAACAATGAGGGGTTATGAAACACATTTTGCAGCACCTTTGTCTCCAAAACCGCGCTATAGTATTTCGTTAAAAAGCGCCTGACTATACATACGGGCGAAAAACAAAAGGGCACGGCGTTTATGCAACCCAGAACTTACTGTGTTAGTTTTCAGCGCGAGTTGAACAGAAGACTGCTTAGGAAGGAAGTTGGTAATGACACGTCGAGCAGGCGATATCGCGCGCCCACGTCACATCTTTCTAATGGTCTCCCGTGACCGTTCGCCACGTTATAAAAGGTCATCTCCGTTCATGCTGCGTGGGGCGCAGAGACCGTCCCTGTTCATTGAAGCGCCAAACTACACCAACATGAGAGTGGGATTATCTGGCGAGTACCGCATAATGCGAAATTAAGAACAGCAGTTACGAAGATATATGTTAGATATTCTCTCCTCTTGTCCACCTCCATTTTCTTTTCTTCCCCTTCTCTTTTGTTTTTCACTCTCAACCCTGCTATTTCTTTTTCTCAATGTTTCGGCCTTAAGCTTCCATCCTGATCGAGTTTTTTCTGAGTTTACTCAATTGCTTAAGACGTATGCCGGGATGGTTCCTAGTATTGCATCCCAGACGTAAATGGAAAATAAACCCCCTTTTTTGTTTATTGTTCACAGTTAAGGCGTATCGGGTATTAACAACTGACATTTCGGGCGAATTTTGAACTACTGATTTAAAGTGGAATAAGTGGAAGCTCTTTTTTATCTCATTTTTTAAGAATGTTCCTTACATCATGTCTTTCCATTTTGCAGAATTTCAAGAATAAACAAAAAATGACAATAAATTAATTTGGCTCATACTGATAAATTAATGTAGATGGTAGTCACAAATTGATTTTCGTTTCCTCTGCGACATGAAAAGTCAGTTAATATTAATTTCATCCGAATACCTCAACTGTAATTTTTAAAATTGTAAATTAATTAAAGTGGTTAGATGGAAGAACGCATTAAGGCTCTGCGGCTGATTCCTGGCTCTTAGTCAATTCTTATTCGCAATACTCACCATGCTGGATACACGGTTTGACCTGAAATTTGAGACACTATTGTTTCGTATGGATTACAGCGGAAATACCTCAAATAAGAAGCGGGGCTTGTTCCGCCGGCGCGACTTAAAAGAATACAGCTGTAAGACGACGGCGCGTGGCGATTTACGCACTTCGATAGGCGGCAGGTCTTTGCACATATTTGAATGAAATTTCACATAAAATTTGCATGTCTCTTATAAAATCAGTCCAAGTAGCATGTTGAGCTTAGCCGTCAAATTTCATTAAATATTAACAAAGCATCTCAATAGTAAGAGCTTAAAAAATTTCAGTAATTCCTTAAAATTAAGTTTTTTAAAAATTAGGGAGAATTGACAATGCGAAAGCAAGTTAAAAATCTGTTAATGTTTGTAATTATTTATGTGAAGAATAGACCCAATCTTCGGTCCTGAGGCTGTATGAGGGCCCAGTGTGTCCCGAGAGGTGCAGGAAGACGCGAGGAGGAAAATGATACAGATAAAGTACGGTCGCCAGCTGTTTAAAACAGCACAAATTAAACTTTTAAACGAAGCCTCGCTATGAAACAAAAGAAGCGAGGTGACCATGCATTTACCTAATGAATTATTATTCAGGGCTAACACAGAGAACCCCTAAGCTATCAGATTCGCAAAGACTGTCGTCACATTCGAAACCTTTCGAAAGGACGCTCCAGGTTCTGAATAAAACATGATCATAAATTTTAAAGGAGATTGGAGATATAACAATCCAAATAACTCATAAATATTGCATTTATTACAATTCAGGAAAAACTTACAAAAGCAGTTTTTCTTGCTGAACAGAGAAACGGAGATTGCTGCAAGAAAAATAATACAGAACTGCAAATAGGAATACAAAATTGACAGACGGAAAAATGCCGTCTCTATACAAAAAGCTTGAAGTAAAACAGGAACACTATTAAAAGGCGCTAGCAACAACGCGCCTGAACCATAAGCAGAATTACAGTATTCTGAACAACCTCGATAATGTCCACTTTAGGACGAGGAAGGTGAATACATAAGCATACAAAATTGACAAAGAAGCCGACCTCGGTCTTCTTTCAATACAAAAAGGAATGATACAATACTGATACACTGAACTACTAAAAACGAGCCATCAACTACAAAAACCAAGCTTTGTATGAGTGCATAATTACCTAGTTACATGGAAATGGATCTCTTATCAAAACATACGAGCTTCTTACAAATTTAACAGTGAAACAGGAATACTCCGGAACGAAGCAGAACGGCCATCCTGCCCGCTCGTACTTCAGTCGACGAGCAGCGACCGAACACGAATGCCGACCTCCACACGGCCAAACAACGCCCGTATGTGATCGAACCAATTCGTGCCCTGCGGCGTGCTGTCACCCAGCCGACTTCTTTGCCGGCTACGGGACCGAATTTCAGCGTTGCTATCCAGTGGCCGCGGCTCGAGGTTGCCGCAGGGGCCTAGCAGACGCCTTCCAAAACGCTTCAAACTGCAGAATGCGGGCGAACGTCGTCTTGCTCACGACAGGAGCAACAATCCATCAAAGCTCAGAACTGGCGAATGCGGCCAAGCGCAGTCTTACTCACGACAGGAGCGAAAAACTGCAACATCAACAATTACAATGAATAATGTGCAGTACCAAAAATTAGCTCTCCACAACAATATCGGAGGCCAGCGTACAAACAAACTTTTTCAAAAAGCAGCAAATACAAAACAAGAACCAATACAGAGTAAACCTGCTTCAAACCATGGGCAAATTACACGACCATATAAACCAACAAAGATTGAAATACTGAAAAAATAAAGACGCAACAATTAAATACACTCGAGATCGTTTCCCATGACATTAGAGCTTAATATACTGTTTTATTTAAATATAGATAATTTCGAAAGTACAAAAAAATTACATATTCTTATAAATAGAAATGATAGTGTCTACTTGAGATAACTCATTAAATGAACAAGAAAATTACATGATAACCGTGCTCTAAGCACGGAACAAACGAAATTAACTTTACCGCTCTAGTATTTCGACGGGGGCATACGCGACCACTCCTTCGAAATTGCGGCAATGCGCCGCATTATAGCTGCGGAGCAATTTTGCCAGCCCTGGCAGCTTTAGAGGACCTGGAAGACTGTCTACGGAGCCCAATTACGTTTCACGCGGAAGGAAAATATATTTTTTTTTAAAATATGATTTCCCCGCGTAGAATCTGTTGCACCCGGCCCTGGCGGTCCAAAACGCTAGAAAATCATAGCACTCTTGCCAGGTTAAGCCCCCGCTCCCTTGGAGTAGAATTCTGTGAACAATTCAGAAAAATATTAGAAATGGCAAAAGAACATTCTGAAGAGCTAAACAAATGTGAGGTGCCTCGAAGCAGAAATAAAAGAGACAAAGAAAAAAAAATAGTGACGCAAAAATGTAATACACACGAGATCGTTTCACATGATATAATAGCTTCATCTACAGTTTTATTTAAAAATAATTAATTGGAAAAGTACAAGAAAACATTACATAAACTTATAGAGAAAAATGATAGTGTCTACTTCAGATAAGTCATTAAATGAACAACAAAATTACATGATAAACGTGCTCTGAGCACGGAACAAACCAAATTAACCTTACTGCTCTAGTATTTCGAAGGGGGCATACGCGGCCACTCCTTCGAAATAGCGGTAATGCGCCGCATTATAGCTGCGGAGCAATTTTGCCAGCCCTTGCTGCTTTACAGTACCTGGAAGACTGTCTACGGAGCCCAATTACGTTTCACGTAGAAACAATAAAAATATTTCTTTCAGTATGGTTTCCCCACGTAGAATCTGTTGCGCCCCGCCCTGGCGGTCCAAAACGCTAGAAAATCAAAGCACTCTTGCCAGGCTAAGCCCCCGCTCACTGGAAGTAGAATTCTGTGAACAATTCAGAAAAATATTAGAAATGGCACAAGAACATTCGGAAGAACTGAAACAATGTGAGGTACCTCAAAGCAGAAATAAACCAGACGATGCAAAAAAAGAAACGCAACACGTGAAAAATACCGACACAACAATTTGATACACACGACATCGTTTCACAAGATATAATAGCTTAATCTACATTTTTATTTAAATATCAATAATTTGAAATATACAAAAAAAATTACATATACTTCTAGACAAAAATGATAGTGTTCACTTGCGATAAATCATCAAATGGACAACAAAATTACATGATAACCGTGCTCCGAGCACGGAACAAACAAAATTAACCTTACTGCTCCAGTATTTCGAAGAGTGCATACGCGGCCACTCCTTCGAAATTGCGGCAATGCACCGCTTTATAGCTGCGGTGCAATCTTGCCAGCCCTGCCATCTTTACAGGACCTTAAAGACTTTCTACGAAGCCCGATTACGTGTTACGTGGAAACACTTAAAAATTATTTTAGTATGGTTTTTCCCACGCCGAATCCGTCGCGCGCCAACCTTACGGTCCGAAACGCTAGAAAAACATAGCACTCTTGGCAGGCTAAGCCCCCGCTCCCTTAGAGTACGGAGAGTACATAATAATAATATTAATAATAATAATAATAATAATAATAATAATAATAATATTAAAAATAATAATAATAATAATAATAATAATAATAATAATAATAATAATAATAGTAATCATAACAATCTCCTCGAGCGCAAGGATGTAAAATCAGTGAAGGTAACTTTACTGAAGTCTCTGGGAACAGTTGCATCTAGTAAACTTAACAATATACAAAGTTTTTAAGAAAAAAAATTACATATATTCAAAAAAGAGAGAAATAGCACAGAATTACAATAAAATATTCAAGATTTTTTAGCAAGGAGCCTCTTTACAAAAAGTTACGTGAGAATATCGGCTACAATGAGCCGTAGAAACGACACAGCATTCCAACATGTGTAGAACGACAGGTTACATAGAAATGGCCCACATTAGGAAACAAAAAATGTACAAAAAAACATTACATATACTTCTAGAGAAAACTGATAGTGTCTACTTGAGATAACTCATTAAATGTACAACAAAATTACATGATTACCGTGCTCTGAGCACGGAACAAACCGAATCAACCTTACTGCTCAAGTATTTCGAAGGGAACATTGTTATATTTAAAACTTGGCGAAACTCGTGACTTGGGAAAGGTAACAATTACAGATAACAAAGTACGGTCGCCAGCTGTTCAAAACACCACAAATTAAACTTTTAAACGAAGCCTCGCTATGAAACAAAAGAAGCGAGGTGACCATGCATTTACCTAATGAATTATTATTCGGGGCTAACACAGAGAACCCCTAAGCTATCAGATTCGCAAAGACTATCGTCACATTCGAAACCTTTCGAAAGGACGCTCCAGGTTCTGAATAAAACAGGATCATAAATTTTAAAGGAGATTGGAGATATAACGATCCAAATAACTCACAAATATTGCATTTATTACAATTCAGGAAAAACTTACAAAAGCAGTTTTTCTTGCTGAACAGAGAAACGGAGATTGCTGCAAGAAAAATTACACAGAACTGCAAATAGGAATACAAAATTGACAGACGGAAAAATGCCGTCTCTATACAAAAAGCTGAAGTAAAACAGGAACACTATTAAAAGGCGCTAGCAACAATGCGCCTGAACCATAAGCAGAATTACAGTATTCTGAACAACCTCGATAATGTCCACTTTAGGACGAGGAAGGTGAATACATAAGCATACAAAATTGACAAAGAAGCCGACCTCGGTCTTCTTTCAATACAAAAAGGAATGATACACTGAACTACTAAAAACGAGCCATCAACTACAAAAACCAAGCTTTGTATGAGTGCATAATTACCTAGTTACATGGAAATGGATCTCTTACCAAAACTTACGAGCTTCTTACAAATTTAACAGTGAAACAGGAATACTCCGGAACGAAGCAGAACGGCCATCCTGCCCGCTCGTACTTCAGTCGACGAGCAGCGACCGAACACGAATGCCGACCTCCGCACGGCCAAACAACGCCCGCATGTGATCGAACCAATTCGTGCCGGCGGCGTGCTGTCACCCAGCCGACTTCTTTGCCGGCTACGGGACCGAATTTCAGCGTTGCTATCCAGTGGCCGCGGCTCGAGGTTGCCGCAGGGGCCTAGCAGACGCCTTCCAAAACGCTTCAAACTGCCGAATGCGGCCGAACGTCGTCTTGCTCACGTCAGGAGCAACAATCCATCAAAGCTCAGAACTGCCGAATGCGGCCAAGCGCAGTCTTACTCACGACAGGAGCGAAAAACTGCAACATCAACAATTACAATGAATAATGTGCAGTACCAAAAATTAGCTCTCCACAACAATATCTGAGGCCAGCGTACAAACAAACTTTTTCAAAAAGCAGCAAATACAAAACAAGAACCAATACAGAGTAAACCTGCTTCAAACCATGGGCAAATTTACACGACCATATAAACCAACAAAGATTTCAAATGCAAGATCCAATTCCTTATTATAAAACACATCATCGTCCAAATCAGACCTATTATGCACTCTTACACATATCTAAAATAACACTATACGATTCTGAAGGAATCGGGCCTTTCATAAAATACAAGTAATTGCTCTTAAAAGTAATAAAAAGCATGCGCCAGGCATGCTGCACAACAGAAAAAGAGTGGCAAAGTGAATGGCGAAAATGGCGAAAGGCAGTGTGCGCGGGGAGCGCACGTCTTTTATACCAGCACCAGAAGGGATAACACTCAGGCAGCGAAGAGGGGGTAGCGGGGAAATATCGATACAAACACAGAGTAGTACAGATCTCTTTGCCTAAGAAATTTATACTAGCCTCTTAGAGAGTAGGCAACATGCGCAGCGCGCAGGCGATGGTGCTGGCCTCTGGCAGAGATGGCAGAACTAACACTAATAAATGTAAATAATTTTTTATTTTGCCATAAAAACCATAATTTTAGGGATACAAAGGAAAACGAGGTGTCTGTACAACCCTAAATTGACTCTAAATTGCGGATTTTGTTGTTAGAACCCGCTACAACCAATAGTTTTCTTATTATAAATAAAAACCTGATTTGAAAACAATAAAAAGTTTTACACAATGCCAATTTTTCCTCAGAACTCAATGAACCAAAGAATCAGATCTTAGTAACACATTCTTAGGTTTTTAGAACATTCTCATGGCCATGAGATCACACTTTGATTTTTACAAGTTACCATTTTTAAGAAAATTGAAGATAAAGAGTTACCCATATACTAACATAATTAACCTAATTACAGAATAAGAGCTTACAAACTATGGATGTAGAATCTTCTCAGTAAAACTTCTCGGATAATTGTTGGTTTCTAATATCTGGTTTAACACCAATATTCAATATTTGTGATCTCTCAAATTTTCCAAATTTTACAAACATACGCGGCCACTTCTTCGAAATTGCGGCAATTCGCCGCATTATAGCTGCGGAGCAATTTCGCCAGCCCTGACAGCTTTACAGGACCTGGAAGACTGTTTATGAAGTCCAATTACGTTTCACGTAGAAACAATAAAAAAAAATATTTCTTTCAGTATGGTTTCCCCACGTAGAATCTGTTGCGCCCCGACCTGGCGGTCCAAAACGCTAGAAAATCATAGCACTCTTGCCAGGTTAAGCCCCCGCGCCCTGGAAGTAGAAATTTGTAAAGAATTCGGGAAAATATTAGAAATGGCACAAAAACATTCGGAAGAGCTGAAACAATGTGAGATGCTTCAAAGCAGAAATCAAACAGACGATGCAATTTAAAGATGCAATACTGAAAAGATAAAGACGCAACAATTTACTTCACACGATATCGATTCACATGATATAATAGCATAATGTACAGTTTTATTTAAATAGAGATAATTCGGAAAGTACAAAAAACGTTACATATCCTTATAGAGAAAAATTATAGTGTTTACATGAGATAACTCATTAAATGAACAACAAAATCACATGATAGCCGTGCTCCGAGAACGGAACAAACCAAATTAACCTTACTGCTCCAGTATCTCGAAGGAGCTTACGCGGCCACTCCTTCGAAATTGCGACAATGCGCTGCTTTATAGCTGCGGAGCAATTTCGCCAGTACTGCCAGCTTTACAGTACCTGGAAGACTGTCTACGGAGCCCAATTACGTTTCACGTAGAAACAATAAAAAAAATATTTCTTTCAGTATGGTTTCCCCACGTAGAATCTGTTGCGCCCCGACCTGGCGGTCCAAAACGCTAGAAAATCATAGCACTCTTGCCAGGTTAAGCCCCCGCGCCCTGGAAGTAGGATTCTGTTAACAACTCATAAAAATATTAGAAATGGTTAAAGAACTTTCTGAAGAGCTAAACGAATGTATGTGCCTCAAAGCAGAAATAAACCAAAGAAAAATAAAAACGCAATACTGAAAAATAAAGACGCAACAATGTATTAAACACGAGATCGTTTCACATGATATAATAGCTTAATCTACAGTTTTATTTAAAAATAATTAATTGCCAAAGTACAAGAAAACATTACATAAACTTAGAGAAAAATGATAGTGTCTACTTGAGATAAGTCATTAAATGAACAACAAAATTACATGATAAACGTGCTCTGAGCACGGAACAAACGAAATTAACCTTACCGCTCTAGTATTTCGAAGAGGGCATCGTGGCCACTCCTTCGAAATAGCGGCAATGCGCCGCATTATAGCTGCGGAGAAATTTTGCCAGCCCTGCCAGCTTTACAGTACCTGGAAGATGGTCTACAGAGCCCAATTACGTTTCACGTAGAAACAATAAAAAATATTTCTTTCAGTATGGTTTCCCCACGTAGAATCTGTTGCGCCCCGACCTGGCGATCCAAAACGCTAGAAAATCATAGCACTCTTGCCAGGCTAAGCCCGCGCTCCCTGGAAGTAGAATTCTGTGAACAATTCAGAAAAATATTAGAAATGGTTAAAGAACTTTCTGAAGAGCTAAACGAATGTATGTGCCTGAAAGCAGAAATAAACCAAAGAAAAATAAAAACGCAACACTGAAAAAATAAAGACGCATCAATGTATAAAACACGAGATCGTTTCACATGATATAATATCTTAAACTATCTTTATCTTAAACTAGCGTTTTATTAAAAAATAAGTAATTTGAGAAGTACAAGAAAACATTACATAAACTTATAGAGAAAATGATAGTGTCTACTTGAGATAACTCATAAAATGTACAACAAAATTACATGATAACCGTGCTCTGAGCACGGAAAAAAAACGAATTAACCTTACCGCTCAAGTATTTCGAAGGGGGAATACGAGGCCACTCCTTCGAAATTGCGGCGATGCGCCGCTTTATAGCTGAGGAGGAATTTTGCCAGCCCTGCTAGCTTTACAGGACCTGGAACCCTGTTTACGGAGCCCAATTACGTGTAACCTGGAAACACTACAAAATATTTTTTTTTAGTATGGTTTCCCCACGCTGAATACGTTGCGTGCCACCCTGGCGGTCCAAAACGCTAGAAAATCATGGCATTCTTGCCAGGCTAAGCTCCCGCTCCGTGAGAGTAGAATTCTGTGAACAATTCAGAAAAATATTAGAAATGGCACAGGAACATTCGGAAGAACTGAAACAATGTGAGGTACCTCAAAGCAGAAATAAACCAGACGATGCAAAAAAGAAACGCAACACGTGAAAAATACCGACACAACAATTTGATACACACGACATCGTTTGACAAGATATAGTAGCTTAATCTACATTTTTATTAAATAAAAATAATTTGAAATATACAAAAAAAAATTACATATACTTCTAGACAAAAATGATAGTGTTCACTTGAGATAAATCATTAAATGGACAACAAAATTACATGATAACTGTGCTCTGAGCACGGAAACAACAAAATTAACCTCACTGCTCCAGTATTGAATTACCGAGTTTAAGACTTCGAATATTTATTTAAACCGAACCTTAAAATATATCGATTTTATTGTGTCATAACTATCATAGAACATCATATGAGCTTCTGTGGATATTCCGGTGCACTTAACAGTTATAAGAGCCTCTTAACAAATAATTTCAAGTGTTCAATCAAAGATACAAAAGTAAATGGCCCGAAGACCGAGACGCGTCAAATGACTCCTGACCGTCTCCGAATCGGACAGGAACGTGCTTAATACAATTATTCATTTTCCAGTTTCACTTCTCACGGCTTATCTATACACTTCCTAGAAATAATTTGCAACAATAATAATAATAATAATAATAATAATAATAATAATAATAATAATAATAATAATAATAATAGGAATGAAAAGAACTAACGCCACTTGTATACGAACAGCGATGTATTGTAATGGATATAAAACCGAAATAGGAACGCAAGTTTTCTGATTTGGCATGCATCAATCTCCGAAATCAATGCCAAATTATAGAATAAACTGCGGCTAATTGGTATAAGTGTAACTTTTAAAAGCCAAATATGCCGGAAACCTTCATGTTGAAGACAGTCATGTTCTTCGTAAAAAACAGATAGCACACTAACAGCGAAGATCGGAAAGACGATAGGATTTCCTGTTCTCTGAAGCGCCCTGACTGGCTTCTGCGAAGTAGATACGCCAGTCCGCATGGGGTCAATTCTAAGGCCATGCCAAATCGGAACGACCACGCCGCCGATTCAATTGGCTCCAAAACACTAAATTCCAGAATATTTTAATTTCATTACTTGTATCTCCAATTCCCACTTATAATGGGAAACCCAATATACCTTCTATTAGGAAACACAAACGACACTAAAAAGCAAACAAACACTAAAGAGCAAACAAACACTAAAGAGCAAACAAACACTAAAGAGCAAACAAACACTAAAGAGCAAACAAACACTAAAGAGCAAACAAACACTAAAGAGCAAACAAACACTAAAGAGCAAACAAACACTAAAGAGCAAACAAACACTAAAGAGCAAACAAACACTAAAGAGCAAACAAACACTAAAGAGCAAACAAACACTAAAGAGCAAACAAACACTAAAGAGCAAACAAACACTAAAGAGCAAACAAACACTAAAGAGCAAACAAACACTAAAGAGCAAACAAACACTAAAGAGCAAACAAACACTAAAGAGCAAACAAACACTAAAGAGCAAACAAACACTAAAGAGCAACCAAACACTAAAGAGCAAACAAACACTAAAGAGCAAACAAACACTAAAGAGCAAACAAACACTAAAGAGCAAACAAACACTAAAGAGCAAACAAACACTAAAGAGCAAACAAACACTAAAGAGCAAACAAACACTAAAGAGCAAACAAACACTAAAGAGCAAACAAACACTAAAGAGCAAACAAACACTAAAGAGCAAACAAACACTAAAGAGCAAACAAACACTAAAGAGCAAACAAACACTAAAAAGCAAACAAACACTAAAAAGCAAACAAACACTAAAAAGCAAACAAACACTAAAAAGCAAACAAACAGTAAAAAGCAAACAAACACCAAAAAGCAAACAAACACTAAAAAGCAAACAAACACTAAAAAGCAAACACTAAAAAGCAAACAAACACTAAAAAGCAAACAAACACTAAAAAGCAAACAAACACTAAAAAGCAAACAAACACTAAAAAGCAAACAAACACTAAAAAGCAAACAAACACTAAAAAGCAAACAAACACTGAAAAGCAACCAAACACTGAAAAGCAACCAAACACTGAAAAGCAACCAAACACTGAAAAGCAACCAAACACTGAAAAGCAACCAAACACTGAAAAGCAACCAAACACTGAAAAGCAACCAAACACTGAAAAGCAACCAAACACTGAAAAGCAAACAAAAGAAAGACACCCCTAAAAAGATTTGACCCCTAAAAAGATTTGACCCCTAAAAAGATTTGACCCCTAAAAAGATTTGACCCCTAAAAACATTCAACCCCTAAAAACATTCAACCCCTAAAAACATTCAACCCCTAAAAACATTCCACCCCTAAAAACATTCAACCCCTAAAAACATTCAACCCCTAAAAACATTCAACCCCTAAAAACATTCAACCCCTAAAAACATTCAACCCCTAAAAACATTCAACCCCTAAAAACATTCAACCCCTAAAAACATTCAACCCCTAAAAACATTCAACCCCTAAAAACATTCAACCCCTAAAAACATTCAACCCCTAAAAACATTCAACCCCTAAAAACATTCAACCCCTAAAAAGATTCAACCCCTAAAAAGATTCAACCCCTAAAAAGATTCAACCCCTAAAAAGATTCAACCCCTAAAAAGATTCAACCCCTAAAAAGATTCAACCCCTAAAAAGATTCAACCCCTAAAAAGATTCAACCCCTAAAAAGATTCAACCCCTAAAAAGATTCAACCCCTAAAAAGATTCAACCCCTAAAAAGATTCAACCCCTAAAAAGATTCAACTCCTAAAAAGATTCAACCCCTAAAAAGATTCAACCACTAAAAAGATTCAACCACTAAAAAGAATTAACCACTAAAAAGAATTAACCACTAAAAAGAATTAACCACTAAAAAGAATTAACCACTAAAAAGAATTAACCACTAAAAAGAATTCACCACTAAAAAGAATTCACCACTAAAAAGAATTCACCACTAAAAAGAATTAACCCAAAAAAGAATTAACCCAAAAAAGAATTAACCACTAAAAGAATTAACTACTAAAAAGAATTAACCACTAAAAAGAATTAACCACTAAAAAGAATTAACCACTAAAAAGAATTAACAACTAAAAAGAATTAACCACTAAAAAGAATTAACCACTAAAAAGAATTAACCACTAAAAAGAATTAACCACTAAAAAGAATTAACCACTAAAAAGAATTAACCACTAAAAAGAATTAACCACTAAAAAGAATTAACCACTAAAAAGAATTAACCAATAAAAAGAATTAACCACTAAAAAGAATTAACCACTAAAAAGAATTAACCACTAAAAAGAATTAACCACTAAAAAGAATTAACCACTAAAAAGAATTAACCACTAAAAAGAATTAACCACTAAAAAGAATTAACCACTATAAAGAATTAACCACTATAAAGAATTAACCACTATAAAGAATTAACCACTATAAAGAATTAATCACTATAAAGATTTAACCACTATAAAGAATTAACCACTATAAAGAATTAACCACTATAAAGAATTAACCACTATAAAGAATTAACCACTATAAAGAATTAACCACTATAAAGAATTAACCACTATAAAGAATTAACCACTATAAAGAATTAACCACTATAAAGAATTAACCACTATAAAGAATTAACCACTATAAAGAATTAACCACTATAAAGAATTAACCACTATAAACAATTAACCACTATAAAGAATTAACCACTATAAAGAATTAACCACTATAAAGAATTAACCACTATAAAGAATTAACCACTATAAAGAATTAACCACTATAAAGAATTAACCACTATAAAGAATTAACCACTATAAAGAATTAACCACTATAAAGAATTAACCACTATAAAGAATTAACCACTAAAAAGAATTAACCACTAAAAAGAATTAACCACTAAAAAGAATTAACCACTAAAAAGAATTAACCACTAAAAAGAATTAACCACTAAAAAGAATTAACCACTAAAAAGAATTAACCACTA